>WURT03372312.1:7437-23595 GCA_009936505.3 Holothuria glaberrima | reverse complement strand
CCAAGGGTCCATTCTGGGGCCACTCCTGTTCATTGTCTATATGAATGATATTTATTTTGTCTCTGATAAAGCTGATAGTATACTTTTTGCCGATGATACTAATATTTTCTTTAGACATAAGATCGCAGATTTATTGTATGATACAGCTTAAATTGAATTGAGTAAGATATGTAACTGGTTCTCCGCTAACAAGCTGTCCTTAAACATAAGTAAAACTAACTATATTATATTCAGTAATAGTAGAAATAGCGGGTGGGATAGTGATGTCTGTATAAATGGGATTGCCATTAAGCAAGTCATCACAACCAAATTCCTAGGGGTACATATAGATGCAAAGCTCACCTGGCGTGATCACATTTTAAATATTTCCAAGACGATTTCAAGGAATGTGGGCGTACTATCCAAACTAAAACACTTTTTACTTCGACATATACTCATAACACTATACCAGACTTTAATTATCCCCCACTTAAATTATTGTTCCATTGTCTGGAGCGGGGCAAACAGTTCTTACCTTCGCCAACTAACTATATTGCAGAAACGTGCAGTTCGCCATATAGCTCACGCAGGCGCCAGGGACCACACCAGCCCACTATTTAGAAAGTTAAATTTACTGAAATTTACTGATATTATTGACTGCAACATTTCAGTATTCACTTACAAGGCTTGGAATAGACTACTACCGGATACATTTCATAATTTTATTATAGCAATACTCTTGTTCATAGGTGTGATACTAGACGTGCTAATTTTGCCCATCGTCATTACTATCGTACGAATATTGGATCATTCAGCTTATGTAATCGTAATACTAAAATGTGGAATACCCTCACAGACTCAGTAAAAATTCTGCCTCTCTGATTATCTTCAAGAGGGCGGCTATGAAAGGCATCATTGAAAATTATTAAGTTTCCTCGATGAAATTCTTTTCTTTATCTGACATAGTGACTCCTGATATTTCCAAATGTAAGTGCATATTACGGAGGCAATTTATAGTTATGTATGTATGTAAGTTTGTTTGTTTCGTTTTGTAGACGTTGCAATTCTTTTTTTGTAGGGAGTCATCCACCTTGTTAAGCCAGTCGTGGCTTTCTGGATGACTTCCTTTCGCATCATATTGTAATATGTAATGTGATGAAACAAATAAATGAAATGAAATGAAATAATTCGTTTGCAGTTGAAGGAATACGAGTGTTGTTCCATCTTTTTGGTAGGTCTATATCATATTTTAACTATTTATCTACAATATTGAAGCTCTTGTACAGAGAACTCATTGGAGCCTCTGACTCTTCGTTAGTAACGTTTATAACAATCCTTTTTTGTTTCTGTTACCTAGCTATATGTGTCATTTTCTAACAAGAATTATAAATTCGAAAGTTTAATTTAAATTTACTCCCAAGTAAACCAGAAAATGATGTATCAGGACGGACGATAACTTTTTTAATGTAGCAGTTAGGTGGCTACCTCCCTGATTGTAGGTACAATATCTCCGTTAACTTTTACAAAACAAGTTTATTGCAAATGGAATTGCTATTTGTGTTTTCTGTGATTGGAAGAAAAATATAACCTAAGATACAGTCGTTTTGATTGCAAATTTTCGTTCCCAAACTTAAACACAGGAAGTATGTCTTGAACGTCTCATGGACGGATGAAAAATGGCACGTATGTCCATGGGATAGGTTCCTTCACCTAGAAGATAAAATATTAATATAATTTGTGAGATGGAAAAAAAACATTTCATCACACTATCACATGTTGTTTACAACTAAATGACAGCTACAATCGCTTCAAGGTGATGTAAGGAGACGTCATCCGTCTAATTGCAATATTGGGGCCTCCCACATACGAAAACCCTCTGAGAAAATTTGTCCAAATTTGTTTTTCACTGGCGACGTTTGAAGTTAAATAACTTGATTGCTATTTGGGCTAATTAGTTATGACCATTTCGGACAGAGTGAGTGATTCTTTTAGAAAAAGCCAACAGGCTTCAATAAGATCTACTTACGTACTGGTGTTTGACTAAAAATAAGAAAAACATTGGAATTGGGTACTCCTATTTTCCATTTGATAGCCTATCGACATACAGCAGTTTGGCATGAGCTGGTCTTATTCACACCGGCGTTTTAGCTCGTATATAGTGTGATCGGACGGGTGCAAAATCCTACCTTTATTGGCAGGACAGTTAGGGATGGTCACTTTCTTACACATATATTGAACATTTATTATTTTCAAAAGAAATTGTTGGCTGCTTAGGGACCGAATATGGAAGTGTCAACTATCTGGAGGGCCAATGATTTTTGGTTGTGAAGAGAAAAACAAAACTGTACCATTTCAGTGAGGTGATCCTGACAAGCCATTCTAACCCTCTCAGGTATCGCTGGGGTATCAAGTCTGAACAAAAGGGGGAGACTGGCGTCAGCACGAGCTGCAGAAATGGCGTCCTTCACCGCGAAAAATACCGATGCAGACAGGAAAAGAGGTGGTTCGCCAACAGCCTGCGAATAAGAAAACTATAAAAGTTATTCTGGAGGAAAATCATGAACAATTGCATAGTGTTCTAACTTACAATTTCATCAGTTCAAATGAAATTTGGTAAAACTTAAAAAAACTTTGACGTTCACTCCATTGGCGTAGCGAATATAAATGTCCAACTCATTTTGGCAGTTGAAAGTACTTTCGTAAAATATGCAATACTTTCACAAATTTTAGAGAAACGATGTCATCACGACTTTGAGTTAACAGGTAGTTTTATTTTGTTTTCTCTTTATTGTTACATTATATTATAAAATTTTGGACTTCAGTTGACCTGTGGTGTAATCAGAGACATGTTCTGACTACTTCAGTTCATTTTTCAACTGTTCAAATACTTGAACTTCATCAAAGGTAGTATTAGGCGCAAATTATTTCCCGTTTCTTCACAAGTATACAGTTTTCTCTTCTACAATCATGCCTATTTCTTGAGACAAAAATTAAAGAAAGAAATGGAAAAGAATACGGCTGGAGGTGATGAATTTTTAACATCTCTAACGGAAATCATATAGGTAAAAGTCTCTAATAGACCCAGTTTTTCAAACAGTGATTACAAAGGATTGTGAGATATATTTGATATGCGCTGTTTTTGTCGATGGAGTTTTACTGTGGCTGAATACGACGCGTACTACAAGTCTGTTGCATAATTCTTTGTAATTGCTTAACTCTTTGTGATTGCTTAATTCTTTGTAATTGCTAAATTCTATGTAATTGCTTAATCTTCTGTAATTGGTTTTTGGAAGAGGGTCTATGGAGAAATTTCCCAAAAGACCTCCCTCCTCGTGGCCACAAGCCCGGGCTTGTCATTATGATATTTTATATTCTACACTCCCACAGTCATATAGAATAAAACTGAATGCCTTGCTAAACTCTTTACGTCGACATATTCAAGACGTTTTCATACCTTCGAAGAACAAATATTTCGTGGGTTAGATGCATCGTGTAGTAGGAAAACGTTGAATTCACATGGCGTATTCCCAATGGATGGTAGCTTGTACGCTCCGGGTCCCACCGTCAGAAGATGGCCTTTTGGTGAAGTACGGTAATCCTCCAACAAAAATAAGCCGTATCCTTGAGCGAATGCACCTTCAACCTGTAATTTAAAGTCGACCACATGCATGTTTCTAGTATGGAACGGTTCAGTCAATGCATATACATCTTTTTCAGAGTTTGTAACAAGGAGCACCGTGTATGTTTCGATATATCGATTTGCACCTGAGATGCAACAAGTTGGAGGCTACACGCATATCGCTGAATATAACCATTATTGATCTACAGTAGATAAGATGACATAAAACTTTCGGTGGCTCAATAGGGACGTGGGAAAGCAAACAAAGCTCTTTGAAAAGTCAAAATGTTGAGATTTAAAGTTAAAAATTTGACTTTTCAATGATTTTTTCTTTTCATGTCCCTGTTGAGCCACCAGAGTGGTTCCCCAGGGAAAAGTAGGCCGGCATGCATGTAGCAGAAATTATAATGGGGACGGGATAGGGTCAGGGTGGTGTAGGAACCTAAAATGTGAAATACAGAGCAATATTGTGCATTTGTGTTGAAAGGGGGAGATGGTCGTGCGATTTTAGTAAATCCTCCTGGATACCGGGGATGAAAAGAACCTGTTCGCAGAAAAGGCAAAATTCAGGCATTTTACGACTACGCAGAACATACAAATCCTAACGATTTCAGTAGCTAAAAGGAGCTTAACACCATTTTTCATGAAAGCAACCTGTCCCCGGATTATAGGCTATAGATGTCGTTACCGGGACATCAACGAACTACTATTAATGGTTTTACTCAAAATGTTGGGAAAAAGTTGTTGCTGTACAAATTGCCTACATCAAAATGACACTGTTTGACTACTTTGATATTGAACAAAGATCGCTTTAATACGAATTTCACCAAACTCTACATTTCACTCTCTTCAAAACATTAATAAATGACAGTCTTCCATTTGGATAAAATGCAAGAATCGAATGTAATGCCGGGCGATTCTCAGAGTGAGAACTAGCGAGATGATTGTTTTATACCTGACCAATGCCCACATACCTGACCAATGTCCACGGCAGGATTGATACTGTCTCCAACGTCCATCACAATGTCTGCCCTAAGAACCACATGATCTCCTGTGAGACAATCGATTTCGACTTCAGAAGCGGCTACGCCGTAGCAGTAATAATAAAAAACGTCTCCCTCGTTTTTCTCAATATCATAGTGCAGTGTTTCCGCTCTAAAAGGTGAAAAAGATGAGTCACGGCTGCTAAATTTACTTTCACCAAAATTGTAATATTATTTGGCCGATACATCACACCAAGCGAACGGTATTTAGGGACCCCATGTACTTCTATTGACTGTTGATGATTGCACTTTGATTAACATAAATTCATGCATTAGCTTTCTGATTGGTCAGTGAAACCTTGTGCATATCAGTGAAATATAATGAAGTGTAACCCATTGCACTGACAGAACAGATTACAGTGTCGTTAAAATCACACTTACTCTCTAAATGTAAAAATGTAAAAAAGACTGACTACAGTGACCACTCTTTTATAGAGTGAAATTCGATTGAAATTCCACTCTACTTGGAGTAAATTGAGTAAATGTCACTAGACGGAGAGTGGAATATCACTCGAAAGCAAGAGTGGTCACTGAAGTCACTCTTTTTAGTAGAATTTCACTCTTTTACATTTATAGAGTATAGTAGGTTAGTATTTAGCAGAATACGGCCTTGAAAAGGTTGTGGTCACTTTCGTTCCCCCCCCCCAACTCGAAATGAAGTCCATAGATTTCCTTTTTACGTACATGTAAGAATACAAAATGAAAATTAGCACAGATGATCTCCACAAAATACCCCTAGAATGTAATTTTGTGGGGCCCCTTTTCGCAGGGCCCCTGGGCATCTGCCCTGCTGGCCCATGCTTAAATCCCGCCCTGGTTCGATAATTAATAACGACTTTTGAAGGACGGAGTAACGACAACTTTCTGCGTGATGGCGTCCGCTCAATAGGACCCACGAATCGATTTCTGCTTGCTACGTAATACAGAACAAATTGAAGTGACGGTTCTTGATTCCTTCGCATCTTTGTAAGTGGAGATGCTCTTATACTAAATGATGACGTCTTAAACTATCCCTCAGTCCCTCACACCCACCGCACATATTTGATTTTGCAAAGAGTTGCAGTAGCGTATTCTGTTAATTTATCCTAAAACGGAAGATACTCAACCCTAAAGGCTCATATTGCCGATGAACATAACATTGTAGAAACTTACTTACCGGTAAAACCCTGTTGCTGACAAGCTGATGCGTGAGAGGTATGCCTCTTGAACCTATTTAATAGTAAGTAAAATAAGTGAACTACCAAAATAAATAAATTAATAAATAAAAAAATAATAAATACGCGAAATATCGGTCATGGACTGGATGAAGATGAGGTTCAAATTGGACCGGTTCCGGCCATTAACAACTAGATTAACTCCACCCATAGTAAACACATTGACTTGTAATTACATGTATCATTTTACCTGTTACAATATAAAGTCCATGAAAGAAAAGAAAAGAAAAGAAAGACTTCTAAAACCTCAATGTCACAAATAGTTCAACTTGAAAGACTGACACACTATCAGCAGGAAGATGTTCCCTGCCATAAGCGTTTGATTGTAGTAGCCTAAGATGCCTTCAGTTCTGGTGCTCATCGGTCTCTTTTTCCTAGCAATGGCTTTTGCAGGTTGTATACACTTCTTTATTTTACATAGCCCCACGCGTTCCTTCCAACATATGTCACGTTCTTGGGCAATAAACTTTACTATGGCCTACTGGTTAAAAAGATTGTGTTTGGTATCATGTCATCGTCAAAATAATAAGAGACATGCGGACTTGCATTGACTCTTGATGGTTCATCTGGACTTATTTCTGAAAGATCGGTAAGCAGATAACTTGGCACTGATCTTCAATTGGAACATACTTAGCCTTGGCTAAGGACTGAACACGACCTTCCACATTTCCCCATTTTTGGATGATTCGACGAACACAATAGCCTAGGCCGTGCACTCACTGTTACATTCTAGCTAGAAGGCAGTGATCAAAATGGAAGTAGGATTATAACTTGTAGCTTACAGTAATAGTTGTGATTCGGCTCTGGGTCAAATAAGGCGGTACTTCTAGAAACAAGACATTGCCCTGTGCGTGACGTCATGATTGAATTAGTCAGGGATGTATTCGACGAAGCATTGCTTAAGTAAAACTTCAGAAGGCAGATATTGTAGTAGTCCGATGTAATACATTGGTAGAATCCCACACATACAGATATATTTCTGTGAATGATATTAATGGCAATCACATGCCACAGTTAGGTAAACGTCTTACCCACTCCTCCCACGTGCCTTCTGGATTTTTGTCCTTCACTGGCTTTAGACGATTTAAGATTTTTTCGCACGCATCCTGTAAAAATGAAAATTTTAAACTTTAAACAAAAAAACTTGTCTTTCTCTTTTATAAGTGGAGTACTTTTGCTTTAATCTGAAAGATATTGTTGATCTTAACAGAGCCTTGCAAAAAATCCATACTATTAAAATTACTCCAAAGTCATAATGGACTAAAATTCATTTACTTCGTGAAAGAGAGAAACGATATAAACAAGGAATTTTAATCTTAGGGAGATGTTATTGAGTTGGCTTTTTTCCTTTTGGATATCGTGTTCTTTTTAGTCAGGTGCATGACAGACTTGTGATACAAAAGTAAGGGCTGCACGGTTCATGGCCAGGTGAACTTTCGTTACCTTTCTGGGGACTTAAACACATAAGAATCTGTTTGGTTTTCCCCCTTCGACCTCGGCAGTTTTGACTCCTAGAATCGTGATATTTGTAAAGAGTAAGGATAAAGCCTACAACTTAAATACCCCTTTTGACGCTATAAGTTTCCGACAATAATCCTTCAAGCTTAAAATGGCAGGATTTGGGCCCGGTGCTTTTTTGCTTCCAAATGCCATGCTTTCCTCGGGAATAGTGCGTAGTAGATGACGCACGATGTTATTACAGTCGTCGAAGCTTAGGGAGGAGGACTCTACAAGAAAACGTTTTGTGACAACAAGTCTGCGTTTACGCATTCTTTTCTTCAGTCTAGTTAAGTCATGACTTACCTTAACTGCCATTCCATTCAGATCGGATCCTGTGCTAGCCGCTGTCGGGGATGAGTTGGGCACTTTATCTGTAGAGGTCTCACTGGTGTGAATCTTCTCAATCGGAATTCCAAGAGTGTGACTAGCAACTTGGATCATCTTAATATACAGTCCTTGACCCATTTCAATCCCTCCATGAGTGAGAAGGACCGTTCCATCAGTATAGACATTCACCAGTGCACCTGCCTGCACAAAAGTTTCGAATTAACACATGACCAGGATTTCATTGTTAAAAAGATTTGTGTCTGTGTTTGAAAACCTAACACTGAGCCTATCTTTGTTTTTCAAGCACTGAAATCCAAACGCATGTGTTGAGTTTCTTACAGATTCTTCGAAAGGGCATAATTACATGTTAACACTTATGTAATTTACCTTCATTATAAATTACAGCAGGCAACCCGAAATATTGCCAATTCTTGGGCATCTAGGCCTTTGTATTCGCCACCAACTGGCTGACTAGTAGGCTACACTCCCTGGCCTCACATAAATGCTCGGTGTAACTACAGCTTCTCACAGGTTATGCATATGCCTTCATATTTTGAGCTAAGAAAACTTTCAAATTAGGATGGAAACCTATGTATGTTTGATTCGAAATTTTTTGACGGTAATTCCTCAACAATTCTAAAAAGAACGTTCACTTAAAGGGTCCTAATCGGGCTCAGTTAGTCTTGTACAAGAAGTTACGGCCTTGCCCCACTCAAATTAATGTGTGGGTGGCCCTATAGGACCTCAGATCTGTATAAATGAGCGGAATGCGTTGAAAATATGGTGAAGACGTTTTTACGTATTTTAGTTCAGAGAGTGTAATCAGTCATACGAGGTAACTAAGCAGGGCAATAAGCACAGGCCTTGAACCGAAGTTAGGGTTTGGGGCTGCCCCCCCCCTCATTCGAGCAGAAAAGTTCTGCTACTTTCGGGCAAGAAACATGCTATTTTCGGTCAAATATGCCTAAACATTTTGAGCAAAAGTGCTGCAGTACCCGAATTGCAAGTATTACACCCATAATCAGAGGGAAGGGGGCTTCAGTGCGTTCTGATGGACCAAGTTTTATCCCGATGCATCCATGATCCTCTAGGGATAGTCTATTAACAGTGTGATGAGGCTGTTTGGTTTCTAATGATGTCCTCTTGTCGTTGTATTAATGCGATATTTGTTCTAGAACAGGGGTTCTGAAGAATTTCTGGCCATAGGTCACTTTTACGTGACGTATGTCTTTTAAATTTATTGTACAGTTGTAATAGCCAAGCAATTGTTCAACAGCTTTTATTTTTGTTAAAATTCTGGGTTTCTTGAATCTTCAGGGGCCATTTTTGTGCACATAGCCAGCCTCAAATGTACCACGTATTGCCACTTTGAGAACCTTTTATTTTTGTTAAAATTCTGGGTTTCTCGAGTCTTCAGGGGCCATTTTTGTGCACATAGCCAGCCTCAAATGTACCACGTATTGCCACTTTGAGAACCTACTTTCTAGACCGTCCTTTACAACGGAAGTCGTTGTAAGCTATACTGTCTGTTCAATTTATTCCTCTTAGACAGTGTTACTTATTGGTCCCGTTCTTACCTTAGGAGTAATTAAAATGGTTCACTCTTATTCAAAGGTGAATCGAACCATTAAAAAACTGAATACGAGGTTGCTAAGTAACAATGATTGTCGTTTTGAACAATAATTTGTACTGACCTGGAAGTATAACACTGAGGGTTTCTTTTATTTCAGTGGTGCATATATCTGCCCCATCTAATTATGTCATAGCCACATTAAAAGAAAAAAATAAAACATTCCCCCAAATACACCCAAGTAATATCAAAATACAAAACCAATCTTGAGTGGTAAGTCATCCTCTGCAAGAATGTCCTTGTCTAATTGGCTGACATAGCTTACTTATGCTAAAACTGACCTGATTCAAAAAGGCACCTGAATCGATGAAGCCTACTCCAAATTTGGTAGGAATAATTGACAATCCTCGCTTTTTCCATCTGTTTTGTCTAAGAAAAATAAATCGAGTAAAAATCATAAATGCCTCAGACTATTAGATTTTGCTGCACTGTCGTTACCTTAGTAAGTGAGCGCGGCACCTGTCACATACTGGTTTGTAAACTCAGGAACATCGGCTATAACAAGATGTTTCTATTTGGGGTGCGAGTGGGGTAAGGGCGGGTAGTTTTGCCCGAGGAAAACTTGTGCTGCCCAAAAAGTTGCCCTCTATATTTTAACAGCCTGAGAAGTACGCGGCGCTCCCTTCTTCAGAGAGCCCATTGCTGGGTCTAATGTTGCAATTGGAAGACTACTGCAACTTTTCAAAGAACATTTTTTCATGATGATTATTGTAACATTATTTACAAGAACAACATTTTTTCTTTTTTTCTGAAAAATTGTAGTTTTTAGTGAAAATATCGGGGACAACCATTGGAAAACATGTACTTTTTTAAGAGATAGTTTTCCTTTCTGAAACGAAAATTTGATTTTCTTGCTGAAAGGTCGCTGTTCCTTATTAAAGATCAATTTTACTTTTTAAGAGGTAAACTCTGAGATATTAATGTTTCTGATGAAAAATCGATTCCTTCTCGGAGATTTGTCTTCCTTCCAAAAGATCGATGGTCTGAGGGATGAATTTTCAATAAAAATAAGTAATTTCTACTTTTGAGAGATATCCTTCATAAGAAAAATCCGTTTTCTCCTTGGAGTCGATGCTGTTTTCCTCATGGTTATAAATTTGTAAAAGGTGGATTTATATACATAGCTTTATTTGCATATATTTTAATGATATGAAAAAAGTTGTTATCTTAAACATGGACGATACATAAGTATTCTTTGTAAAAAAAAATTGCTTTTGGTTTTAAAGATCGGGGTTTCATATTAAAAATGAAATTCATTCTGGGAAGTCGATGCTCATTTTGAAAATGAGGTGTTACTACTGGAAAATGCAACTTCTTTCTTAATTTTTTTTTTTGTTTTTTTTGTAAGATTATTTTTTTCTGTGGGAGATTGATGTCATGTCTGAGAGATTAATTTGCTCGTGAAAAATCAAATTTACCTTCTTACAGATTTTATTTTTCTGAAAGATGGATGTTTTGAAGGTTTGTGCTCAATGAGGTAATTGATCAGTTTTCATCATCTTTCTACGAGAGGACAAGAAGATCAGTTTTCTCTCTTGCAAACCGATGATTTTTCTGAAAGGCAATGTACTTCCTTTTGTTCCCTGAGACCTCAAATGAACTGTGATCTCCACAAAATGATAGCCTTCTTCCTCTCTTATATGATAAATTCATGTTACAAGCATAAAATATCCACCCTTCCTTCCTTCCTTCCTTCCTTCCTTCCTTCCTTTAGATATTGTGTTTCCAAGGTTTCTGGTTTTTGACCACTAGTGACCTCACATAGCCTAACCTCTTACCTCCACCAAAAATCAAAGTTTTTTCCTCTCAATGTGATAAATGCATATACCAAGTATGTGAGGTGCCCACATTTTTATCATGAGACGTGTTGTAAAGCAATTTCAAAGGTCTTGAAAGTTTTACCATTGGTGACCTCAGATAACCTGTGACCTCTTCCAAAATCAATATGATTTATGTTCTGACGTGCTTACAAGGTTTGTTATTTTTGAACTCTGGTGACCTCTGACTTTCACCAAAAACAAAGCACATTTTCCACATTACCAGTTTGAAAAGTGTCCATCATTCGCACAGCTTGTAATATTATGTTTACAAGCAAATTCCAGGGTTTTCATAATTTTACCTCCTGTGACCTCAGGTAACCTTTGACCTCTACCCAACAGGTTAAAGAAATCCTCTGTGAAAGTTCCTATATTCTCCATATCTCAGAAAACAAATTTTACCTTTTATGGAAGTAAAGAATTCTAAAACGTAACATTTCAAAGTAAAGACACAATGCAGCGCAATGTCCGTCGAAGGCTTCAGAAGGTTCAATCTCTGACAACATTTCTGACAGTACTACTGATGGTAGCGCCCTTAAATGGCGTATCATCATTTGGTCTCCCACTTCTCGAACCCTCCCACTGCTAGTAGCCACGAAGATTGGTGTAATTTAGCACTAGCCCTTAAATAAGGTTGTATCAGGGTCTAGTTAACATAACTCCAAGTCAATTTCCGATTCCAATAACCCTCATTTCAGGCCATTCCGATTCCAGGACACTCCGATTCTGATCCAATTCTAATTCCAGTATCCTCTTCCGGACGAATTACGAGTCTGGCCATTTTACAATGTAACATATCGCACAGACTTTTTATGCTATATTTAAAGTACATTTGATTAAAAACGCATTTTCAGAGGTCAGTTTCAGAGTCCCCCTACCCTTTAATTAAACTGTGGAACCTCGGATAAGAATGTAGACCTAAGTAACAATTATGTAACTTTCACTTAGGCTCGGCTGGAATCGTCTCCAAATCCGAGTACAGCTGCAGCCCGTTCAACTCAGCCCTGGTGAATTACGAGTAAAGTTAAAAACCGACTCAAGTTTGAGTCGGGACTAGAGCTTTATAGCCCTCCCACTTAAGTACCTTCAGAAGTAATTTGGAAACAAAACCGTATTTAATATTTTTATTACTTCCTTGTTTTATGAAATTGAACAGAGGAAAAGTTGACAAAGCAAACCTATTGAATTTATCTACGTCTTTCCTCCTTGCATTGAAGCTGCTTTTTGTTAAACACTCTTTCCAGCAGCGAGATAAAGTGACGTTATGTAGGGTTTGGTTGAGATGGGTAACATCTCCCTCTTTATAAAGATTGATTTCCCGAACCTAGCAAAATAGGAAGAGTAATAAAAGACTTCTGAGTAAAGAAATGCATATTTGCAAAGTACATAAACAAAAACGACTAAAATCGCTGCATTAGCAAATATCGAAATTGTGGTATTAAACTTAGTTATAGGCCTTCGTATAAAACACTTTCCCAGGGAACCTCATAATTTTTATGAGAAAGCATGCGCAGACTCTCATAAATTTTCAATTGCTTCACTAGAGAATTTCACTACCTGACTGATGATTAGTTCGATGTAGAAATAAGATATAAGACACCTTTTTGGGGAGAGGCCTTAAGGTATACTCACAGTTAATGTATAGTACTACGATGTTGATTTTCAAATTTGGTTCAAGCTTTTCTTCAAACGTCTGAACCAAAACACTAATCAACTTTTACAAAGAAAACACAATTGCCGACGTTGTTTATCGACGAACATTTATTACTAACTTTTTAGTGCCTAAGGTTCCTAACAGAAATCAATATGAATTTAGGTAGAATATGTGCAAACCTTTTGGGGTCCCTTGGCTACAGTGCTATGGTCTTTAAATTCCTCTTTACATATAGCTGATGTTAAATTTCCTCTAAAAGAACACATGCCGTTACTTTTGTGCTATGTCATTATGTCTTTATAAAACGGAATTAGTTTGGAAGGCATAAAGCTTTGTGATGGCATACATCTGTGAAAACGGAAAGAGTAATCACGTTGTGAGTACTTTTGACCCAATAAAACTATTTTGCAAATGGTGCTCCATCAAAAGAAGTCCTCTTACCATCAACACCATGATAGACAGGGCTCACCGGTGGACAGTAGACAGTGGAAGATAATTATGCAATCGTAAGAAAATAGTATAGAAAAACTGAAGACAGTAATGAAAATTAAAAATAAAGGCTAGCAAGGCAGTCTACAAATGACAAAGTTACCTTTTCCTGCGAAATACCACACACTTTGGCAATGTCTGATATCCAAGTTTCTGTTACTATCATGCCCTGGGGAGCTCCGAACGCACGGAACGCCGTTCTGCTTGGAAGATTGGTTTTGCACAGGTAACCACTAACTCTGCAGTTAGGCAGCTTGTATCCATTGTCACATTTATATAATGTTGAAAGCATTACCTTTTAAGATGAAACGATGAATTAAATAAGTTTTAGAAAAGTGAATATTACGCTCTATACAATTGGTAAAATATTCATGTTAAGGAAATTGGTGACAGCTGTAACTCTGGCAGCACTAAGACTGCACTGAACGGAAGTTTAAAAAAAAAACAAAACAAAAAAAACAAATTATTATGATTTCAAAAAAAAAAAAAAATTATTATGATTTCAGGGAGAGGTACTTAAGCTTGGTGTACATAGTTAAGCATTTTCACTTAGTTTTCAAAGCTGATGACGGACGAGTCTGTGTATTCAGTCTTATGGGTCGTTTTGAAATAATATTGTAAAAATACACAATAACCCGGTGAAATTGTGAAAATATTTTTTAAGAACTTAGTACCAAATTTCTCATAGAGATAAAACAAGTAGTAAAGGCGGGAAATGGTTTCGTATAATCACTTTTATACCACTTTAAAGACAAACACTCGTCACGCCAAAGTATATTTTTAGTGTGGGGTATCAAAATTCCCAGTTGGGCGTTGGCTGTCTTTCAGAGTTTGAAAATTCAAAAGATGCAGAGCAGCTCACGTTCCATACAATGCAGAGGGAGTATTTGGATTACACATACAGCCTTGTTTATGTTCACCAAGACATGGCGTTAAGCAATAAAATAGGTTGGTGTCTGCCCAAGGACGAGCTTTACACAGTTGTCAGATGAGCTAGAAGTTGCTTAGTTGGTAGAATTGAAACTGTCTGGGGTGATCAGAATTGTCCTTTAAAGGAAGAAATAAAAATTGGCTACTTACAGTAAATGACAGATCTCGACTATGACCGGCGTTGGAATAGTAACATACGTCAGCAGCTAGTATCTTACCCTCTGTATTGAATCCAATCTTGTACTTGGCTAGGTAAGAATGTCGAGTACCTGTACTAATCATGTCCTCATATCTATCTAGGATTAATCTTACGGGACGACCCGACCTGAAAGTATTAAGAATTAAAATTGTTCTGAAGTCTTTCGTATACCTTGTACAATGAATTTGCTTGTGTTTTTGCACTGCACCTGTCCTAGCTGAGAGAAAATTTCCCCAACCGTCTCAATTCTCCTCATTTATCAGTGATGACACTTCACAACAGAATAATTACTTTCTTTTAATCCTTGCCGGAGGCGTAGAGAATCTATGCAATCACCAATGAGAGTGTATGTGTGTGTGTTTTGTGCAAGTGTGTGAGAGTTTGTTTTTTAGGTAAGACTGAGGACCTAAAAATGGATTTCAGATCCTCAGAAGAAGATTCAATAGATTTGTTACGTCCTCTGAAGTCTAACAATACAGAGTCTATTGTTAAAGTTAGGGTTTAGGAAGAAAACACAAAGGAGATAACAATGAGGTCCTCAGTTTGTATGTAAAATCGACTTTTGTGTGTGACTTCAGCTTGTCAACACAATCGACCCAAATAGCTCAGTGATGATGGGCCAACACTAGGAAATTGGTTGGCCAAAAGGTTGGGCTTCTGTAATGTTATCTGAATGGGTGGGTGCTCATTGAGAAAAGTTTGGACCAACAAACACTTTTAAAATGGGCCAACATTTTGCCTACCAAAGGTTATGCCACTGGGTCAACGTTGGCAAAATGGGTTGTGCCAAATTTTACTACCAGCATTTGTTCAACGTTGGTTAATAGGTGGTGTCAACTCTTAGTTCTGACATTTAGCCAAGGTTCTAGCTGGCAACTATGAGTGCTGATTTCAGCATTGGGCTAATAAATTTTGCCAACATTTTACCAACTTTCATGTCTAACAGTGGCCCAGAGGTTCTGTCACGCATTAAATGGTATCACTCACAATGGTTGACAAAATGTTGCACCATGCCTCGCTTTTATAAACTCCTCGTAATTAACTGCTCATAATGTCAATTGGTTGCCACAAATTATTTCAACTAGACCAGTGGAAAAAAACAAAATTCTCATCTCAAAAGTTCGAAATACTCCTTTCAATGAAAGGTGCATAAACCTGGTGTTTCAATAAATTATACAGCATTTGTAACATTTTTCTCATATATTATTAGTAAAATTACACAGTTAGTGAAGTTTTGCAAAACATACACTGCTTTTGTATGTAGTTATAAATGACCATTTATCCGAGTCCACTTACACTCTTCCGTGCCAATTCTGAGTCAAGTAGCCCTCACTTCAGGCTAATTCTCGAGTCTAGCTATTTTAAAAAGTAACTTATTGAACAAACGGTACCGTTATTCTACTTTCCAGTGCAGTTGATTAAAAGGTCAAATTAGCTTGCCAATTTCATTGGTCCAAAGGCTTATAAAATTGACTGTGTGACGGTTTACGTGTTTAAGAGCATATAACCACCAGTTTAGCCATAAGCAACATCTACGTAATTTCTGTTTTTTGGACTCCGCTTCAACTGGCTCCGAGTCTATCTGCAACACATCCTGGGACATCTCCAGTTCCAGAACCTCCCATTCTGGACAAATTCCGAGTCCAGTCAATTACGGACTCGAATTTGTAATTGAGTCCTAGCCGGACTCGTGAGTTAGTTAGTTAGTTAGATGAGGTTTAACGACACACCAACACGCAATAGTGTCAGCCGGACTC
>WURT03372202.1:0-21480 GCA_009936505.3 Holothuria glaberrima | reverse complement strand
AGCTACTTAACTCAGTTATCTGTTAACAGTGCAGGAGATACTGAAGCTACTTAACTCAGTTATCTGTTAACAGTGTAGGAGATACTGAAGCTACTTAACTCAGTTATCTGTTAACAGTGCAGGAGATACTGAAGCTACTTAACTCAGTTATCTGTTAACAGTGTACATAAAGAACCTACTGGTTTTCTGTGTTACATTAATTTACAGGGTATAGTTTAATTCCCCACATTTGAAGCCTAGGCAAGAACACACAGTAGATTATATATCAGTTCTAAAGGAGATAATTGGAATGACCTTCAGTTCATTTTGTATGTGTAATGGTTGGAGCATTACTTGAATACGTGTTAACTTTGTAACATAAGACAAATCCCTTTTGGCTATTTTATCTTTCAAGTTTCATTGCACTTTCTGTGTTTAATTTGACATTTGAAATTTTATACATGTTCAAATGATAACAAAGTCACTTTGGCACAAATATGTAGCTACATAGTTCACCCACACACACAGATATGTGTAACTCATTACAGGAATGGTTTCTACAAACCTGTGATATATCACATTTTCATGGCTTTGATGTCAGCCAACCCTGAAGTCATCAGTGTTTGTACATTACAGAATGATGTCTGGTAATTTTATTGTTGTTAACATCAGGAGGTACTCTGTGGTGCCACTGTTGTTTTTCTGTTTTCCAAGTCATTTTGTGGATATTTTTCCCTTGCAGGAGAGTTGCCTGCTTGGCCATTGAAAGAGCAAAGAAAGATTCCCAGGCCTCATGTACATGGTTTGGTAGGAAAAAGAAGCAATACAGGGACAAATACCTCGCCAAACACAATGCAGGTAAAGAGAAAAGATAATGTATCATGTCATTATATTGGCTGACAAAGAAGCAGTGGTTAGGAGAAAACTTGTATGTAAAAGAAGCGTTGTTGTGGTTGAAAGGTGGGGGCAGCAGATCTTAAACATTCTTGAAGTTAGACCTGTGCCCGTAATCATGAGCTCATCAGATGGGATAAAGATTCCTTTTATGATTATGTGGAGTTCCTGTAGGATTGGAAATAGTACCAGAAACTGTAAAGTATGGGTGGGAGTAAAGTTGTTTAACTTATACTACCCAGTTACCTAGCCCAAGCTTTAAGCCAGGCACAGATAATTATGTTCGTGGTGCAGTTTCCTTGAATGTCATTTTTCTATGATCATACTGGTATAAAACCTGAGCTATTGTAGACATACTGTTGTTGCTGTAAGTGCAGTGTGGATTGTAAGTCATTTTGCAATACTTTCTATCAACTGTCATTAAGTCAAGCTTACAGCATTCCTTGTTTGTCTTCTGTGTAATGTATACACAGAAGTTGCATGTATATTTTCTACTTATTGCGCCCATTGAAAGTTGAATCTTTTGTCTCTATGTCTCCTGCTGTCAAAATTTACTTTTTTGTGTCGATATGACCACTTAATTAAACAGTGATATGGGTACAGGCTAATGAAGTGTTAACTTCAACAGAAATGTGGAATTGAATCCTCCGTAATGAACGCAATACAGAATGATTGAAATGTGTTGTTCTTCTGAGAGTAGGGGAATGCAAAAGATAACTGTAAGCCCAAATATACTAAATGCCTCTATCAGTCCACTGGTAGGCTTTTACGGTCAGTTGTAAATTAGCTGTTGAAGTGCAGCCTTGTAGCCATTACATGCACTCTGTTTGCCAGGGTGTTAGACAATAAAGCTAGAGTTATTGGGTCATGAAGACCTGAGGGAGCACCATCGTTTGTTAAATGGAACGAACAGTAGCAGTTGTAAATTTGAAAGAATTGACTAAGAGACTAGGATCTCCAGCGATCTGACTGGCCAGGTTAGTAGAGGAAGATGGTTGGGGAGATCTTCAGTGGTTGCTTTCTAGAAGTCTTAGTCAAGTGTATTTTAAAGGAGAAAAGAGGCAAAAAATGGCAGGATAGAGGGGGTGATATAAATTGATGACTACATGTTGCATCCAGATAACTAGAAGACCTAGTTGATGCAGTTGTTTACTGTTGTATCTAGGTCATGTACAGGAGCCATCCAGGGCATGGTACAAAACAGAGAATGTAGCCAAACTTTTCAAAGAGTTTTTGGTTAAAAGAAGAAGTTATTGCAGTGTAAGGACTTTGCTGTGTTAGTCAAAACTGTTTTTTTTTTGGTAAAGGCGGGGATAAGGGGAGGAGGTTGTAAAAGGGGAAATTGGGCACAAGTAGACTGTTATAACAGTGCTAGTATGGTTAAAGGAGGAAATTTTGCAGAAGGAAAATACTCAGTGGCAATATGCAAGTTTTGCCGAAAGCATTTTAATAGTTTACTATTGGTTGTAGATTATACTGTAAATCAGTTTTAAGTTGTATGTGTAGGTGCAAAAAGATTATTCTAAGACAGAGGGCTAGGGCTAACTTTTCAATTAAGATGAAATGTTTGAGGGTCTTTAGAGAAAGTTAAATCTTGGCTGGCAAAGACAGTCATGATAATGTATGCAACAACAATGGCATTTATGTATAGTAAATATATGAGCTGGGAATCATCATGACAAGTTGTTTTTGGATAGCCCTGGATGTAGTTTTATTGACCAAGACATTTTTGTTTTGGAAATTGTGTTTCAATAGTGAAATCAGTCAGAAGACACTATATACAGTAGAATACTGTAAATGAAGTAAACGAAGAGGAGCCGGGGGGGGGGGGACATTCTGTAGCTGTCCCTGAACTGGTCTTGAAATCAGTGGTATCAATAACAGATGCCGAGGGAGAATTGATTCAAATGCTTCCCAAGTAAGGGCTCTCCTTCAAACAAACACTCTGCATCACCAAAATTTACAAGGTATCAAGTGGACCTACATTCAAGGTGTAAATTGGACCCATATTACTGTTCATACAGTGGGTTAGCTTACCAACAAAGAAAAGGCTATGCTAAAAATTATGAAGAAGTGATGGTTACTGAAATAAATTGCCATGGAGTTAATTTCTACCAATAATTATTTTGCATTTTTCCTCAGTTTTTGATCAGCTTGATTTAGTTACATATGAAGAAGTTGTGAGATTGCCTGCATTCATGAGAAAAACATTAGTATTACTTGGTAAGTTATCATGTACAATCTTTTAGGTTTTCCAGCCATTTTGAAAATGAGGAAAAAGTGTAAGTGTAAGAAAAAAATGCTACAAATCATTGAAATGTAAGGGAATTTGATTAGCCAAAAGAGAAAGTAGATGGTTTGTTAGATTCTGTAACATTACCACTGTATGATTGGCTGGGTCAAACAGAGAATGGTTATTCTTGAATTTTGAAAACTTAATGAAGGAAAAGTGAGGGATTTTGTTTTTGGAGAAATGCTGGAAGCTTTGTCTTTGTTGCTTTTGATGACAAGTAGTGAATTTTTCTTTTTTGTGTGTGATATATTCTTTAGAAAAGAAATCCAAAATACCCAGTATTCAAGCTTTACACGTATTTTGAATTTATTGAACAAAGTGCAATTTTCAAAAGTGTGCATCATATTGAAGCCCCATTAAAAGTACAGAAACCATTCTTTATAGTAACTTCTTCACTTAATCATTGTCTGTAGAATCTGGCTGTCATGTTCTTCCTTTCTACAGGGGCACATGGTGTAGGAAGAAGGCACATCAAGAACACACTTATTACACAACACCCCAAGAAATATGCATACCCAATTCCACGTAAGTATCATTGCTGAATATGTATACTCTGTCAGTCCATTTGCATCATGAATTGGTCAGATCACTGCGTGCTGGGTTCAGTCTATAGTGTTAACACAGTGTTGCTGATGATATTTTACACTTTCAGTATCTCAGTAAACCAAGATGAAAACATGTTGGACCTCACTCAGTTGTGTATATAGTTGATGTAGAATCAGTTATGACCTCTCATTGCTCATATTCACCATCACAAGACACTGTACATATCACCTGTAGCAGCTGGATTACAGTGTATAGCACCTAGTGCTTAAGCAAATGAATACCAAATTTCCCATGTTAATCCTGAGTGCATAGTCTGAGTACAATTACCAGTTCAACCCTACAAACAGGATCTTTTGACACTGTAGTCTCAAAATTTTAACAAGTAAAGTTTAGGAGTTTTGGGGCCCTGGGCAGAGTACAAAGATTGGGCCCTTAAGACAAACAAAATTCTGTTTGAGAGGCTGTCATTGCACAAAGAGAAAGAGAACTTTTGTGGTAATCTGGAATGCTGTAAAGTACATTGTTTTCTGTTCTTCAGGAACGAGCTTTCTCAAATGAAAATAGAAGCCTCTTCCTCTAGTCTTCAAAGTTCCCCTGGGTTGCCACTCAAAGCCAATAGATGAAATATAGTTGGTTAGCAAGGGTGATTTAAGAGGAATTATTGCATTCCTTAATTTGTTGTCAAATTATTCAAAGTTAATATTCACAGTATGATATTTTGTTCATGTCCATTGTATCACTTTCTTAAGTGAAATATTTTTGGCCTATTGGGAGATAATGCATGATCTTAACCAGGGTGATCTGTTCTGTTTGGCTGCAGATTCCATTACAACCCCACTTGTTGATATAAACCATTGTCTCCCATCCTTTTGGAATAGCAGTTTGGAAAACATTTTAATACCACACTTCTTTTACATAGTTAAAGTTTTCTTGTATTTTTCAATTATCAAAAATTGTCGATTATGTCAGTTTGTGCTTCTGTGAACAGCAAGGTAAGAATTACAATTGAGATTAAAGTGGTAGGACTATTTTGATCTATGGACCCAATAGCTCCTTCCCCCTCCCCTTCACCTCTTCACCCCCACTGGTGAAGGTAAGCAGGACCTCACAGGGAAAATTTTGATATTCAACACTCTTTGATGAGATTTCCTGGCAGCTAGCAGTGACGTAATTTACAACTTTACAGTGAACCATACGATTGTAATGAAGGCATCTTTCAGCTTTTAGGAGGTCATTGCAGGCAAGGACTCTGTAGATTTGTGTGAGGTGAAAAATACTCCCCACACAGTTCTCAAACCTGTCTCATAATTTCTTGGCCTCATTTAAATAGTATTCCCCTTAGCCTGCCTGGATAAAATGTTAGTTATTGTCCCAAATGGTAAATACTTTTATAAAAACTTGCAATAAATGTTAGAATTATGTAATACTTACAGATACCACAAGACCATGCAAGAAAGATGAAGAGAATGGTAAAAACTATTATTTTGTGACCCATGAGGAGATGATGAATGACATTGCCAACAATCAGTACCTGGAGTATGGTACCCACGAGGATGCCATGTATGGTACCAAACTAGATACCATCAGACAGATTCACAATAGAGGACTAATAGCCATACTGGATGTGGAACCTCAGGTATGCTCAGGATTCTGTAAAACAGTAGTACAAACTACTACTTCGTGGGCAGCTTCACTGCTGGGGAATTACCTTGCATTCCCTATGGGGTCTCTTCCTAGTACCCTGTAAGGCATTGGATATGCATATGGGTGCCCCTAAGCTGTGTCTGACGCTATGTGTGTGTGTGTGTGTGTGTGTGTGCGTGTGTGTGTGTGTGTGTGAGTTTGTTTGGCATTCAGATTGAGGACCTAAACAATGGCTTTCAGGTCCTTAGAAGGAAATTTAATAGATTTCTTAAGCCCTCAGAAGTTTAATAATAGACAGTCTATTGCTTAAGTTAAGGTTAAGGAGGAAAACAAAGGAAATAAAGAGGTCCCCAGATTGTATGTAAAGTCGACTTGTGTGCATGTGTGTGTTTGTGACACTTTGCTCATTAAAACAATATCTCAAGAAGGGAAACTCTGACAGTTCTCAAACTTGGTACATAGATGTCCCCTAGACCGCGTGTTTGGTATAGTGGTTAGAGCATCCGCCTCTCACGCAGGAGGCCCGGGTTCGATTTCCAGGTCGAGTCATTCCAAAGACTGTTGTGCGTGATGCTCCGCACAAGCAGTGGAGTAAGGGAAAACAAGCCAGTGAGCCACAACTGGAAAAAAGGCCATGGCCGACTCAACTTGAACCAATTGGTTGTAAACTGGGCCGTTAAACCTCATCTACCTAACTAACCCATAGTGAGAAAAAGGAACCCTATTGTTTTTGGTGGAGTTCAAAGGTCATCTGGGGTCACTGGGGGTCAAACTCCGAAAACCTTAACACGGTATCTGGAGGTAGGAAGCTTGGATGAATTTCATACTTAGTACATAGATGCGTTATGGTAAGAGGAAGAACCCTATTTTTTTTGTGGGGGGCAAAGATCACCAGGGGTCAAACTGTGAAAACCTTGTAAATAGGATATTTGGAGGTAGGAAGCTTGGATCAATTTCATACTTAGTATGTGTATTGGTTATGGGAAGAGGAAGAAACCTCGTTTTTGGTGGGGGTCTAAGGAGCCTTGTAAACATGATATCTCCAGGTAGGAAGCTTGGATGAATTTCATACTTAGTATGTAGATGCATTATGGTAGGAGGAAGAACCCTATTGTTTTTTGTGGGGGTGAAAGGTGACCAGGGGTCAAACTGTGAAAACCTTGTAAAC
The DNA here is from genome assembly GCA_009936505.3 of Holothuria glaberrima. Taxonomy (NCBI): domain Eukaryota; kingdom Metazoa; phylum Echinodermata; class Holothuroidea; order Aspidochirotida; family Holothuriidae; genus Holothuria; species Holothuria glaberrima. The sequence continues at coordinate 14,956 of WURT03372202.1, read as the reverse complement.
AGGATATCTGGAGGTAGGAAGCTTGGATGAATTTCACACTTAGTATGTAGATGCGTTATGGTTAGCGAAAAAATGCTATAATTTTTGGTGGGGGTCAAAGATCACCTGGGGTCACTAGTGTCAAACTCTGAAAACATTGTTAACTCACCATATCTTGAGCTAAAAAGCTTGGATGAATTTCATTAGTATGTAGATGCATTATGGGAAGAGGAAGAACCCTTATTGTTTTTGGTGGAGGTCAAAGGTCATGTGGGGTCACTGGGGTCAAACTCTGAAAACCTTGTTAACAAGATATCTGGAGGTAGGAAGCTTGGATGAATTTCAGTTGTGTGAGTTGTGGTAAGAGTAAGGATCCTGTTGGTTTTGGTGGGGGTGAAAGGTCATCTGGGGTCACCAGAGGTCAAAACCTGAAAAGCAAGATCTTTATCTGGGGTCCACCAGAGGTGAAAAGGGAAAATTTCTAAAGAATTCCCAAGATCACACTGTATTTTCCAACACATTAAGATAGCATTTGACCAGTGACTGAAAGAAATGAGATAACATGGCACTATTTGGAATAAAACATACATCATCGAAAACCTCAATGCATTTTTGCATTCTGGTTTCTATGTATGTTAAAGCTTAACTTAAATTTTAGAATTTGAACTAAACTTTAATTCAATTTCTATGCTATGTTCTTCGGATTGGTGTTCATTGCGAACCCATTACATCACATAAGTTCACATTTGGTGAAAAAAGTCGTAATTGTAGCTGCCAATGTGTCTAGAACCTCTGATAGAAATAGTATGCAAGTTTCACCAGAGTATACAGGGAAAGAATCCCTTAAATGTATCAAAACTGAATTGTGCTGGTAAAATCAGCAGCTGTAATACTAAAAGGAGCATTTTATAGGTCCACAAAGGGTTTAAAAAGGTTTGTAAGGATATTCAGGGAAAGACCATGAAAAGTATTCATTTGTTTTATGAGATATGTACTGCACTGAGGGAAAGTTTTTAATGGAAATTTCATCTATAAGGCTAGTAAAAACAAGTAAATAGTGGAGGTCATCTTTCCTATTCTTTAATTAGAGTTGCTTTCCAAGGTGAGAGAGGCTTACAGAACATGACCTCTAAGAAGGAGGAGAAGGGTGGTTGGTTAGGGTGAAGGGAATGGGAAAGAAAAGTACTGGCATTCTCTGAAATATATAACACTTTGAGCTTCATGTGAGCATGAACTGAGGTGAGTATGCACCCTAGATATTAAGAGGTCTTAAAGCAAAGTGAAGCTCTAAAAATTTCATAATATCAGAGTCTGAACCTCATCACTGTAATAGACCCTATGCTACATGATGTAGTATTTGTTTACTCTGCTATGCTGGAAGAAGATGTTGAGAAATTGTCATGTTATTTGCATAATACATTGTTGAATGTAAACCAAGGGCACAACTGGCTTACTTCGCTGAATGCACATGCTTCCAATATGATATCTTCTATGTATTGCTGCCAAAAATGTTGCATTAATGAAATGGATTGGTTAGTATGGAATAAAAGCAGATGTAAAGGATAGATCTAATACTGTATTTTCTACTTCTTCTTGCAGGCTTTGAAGGTGTTAAGATGTGCACAGTTTGCTCCATTTGTTGTGTTCATTGCAGCACCTTCCCTCAGTAGTATGAATGACCCTCATGTAAGTTTCTATGTATAACCTCTTTAGTACCAACATTGAGTAAATTAAAATACCTTTGGTCTGCACTGGGGACTTTGCATAAAGAACTAGAGAAGTTGAACAACAGGCTTTTGAATTACAACAGGCATGCCCTAGGTTGTTGAAACAGTTGGTAAGCTACTGTTGTACCTACTGCCTATATAGAATTAGCCCTGTACACTAAAAGTACATTGTGGGAGGTGCTAAAGATAACTAAGGAGACTGGAGGAAGAGCTTTAGTAAACATTATTGGGAGGATTTGAACCATTTGGGTCTATGACAATCTTAGGGAAGTATTGCATTTGTTGTATAGAAAATTTTAATATTTTTTTAAACCAATATTTATTGATACAGAATGATAGATAAATCAAAAAGAGGCAGTAACGTAGCTTTCTTTTCAAGAAATAAAGTTCGCTCAGAAAGAAATTGGGTTATTTCTTACTCCAAAATAGTTGGTTGGCTCAAACTTTCAAATAGTGCAACACCAGTAGCTCTCATAATGCATATATAAATATTTTGATTAGATAAAACTATTGCTGGGGTTTATTGGTGAGATTGAATTTAGTGATTACAGCTATTTTGCTTCTATGTCACTGTGGTGCATTTTAAACCTAATATTCCTTGAATCCTTTTTGTAAGAACAGAAAGTATTTTAAAGATTTATCTTTTACAGGATCCAAGTTTGGAGAGACTGGCAAAAGAGTCAGAACTGCTGTCACAAGCTTATGGTCACTTCTTTGATCTGACCATTTACAATAATGACATAGATGAGACCATCCGCACACTAGAACATGCCATGGAAGAAATTTGTACCACCCCACAATGGGTGCCAGTTAGTTGGGTGTATTGAATTGAATCTCAAAGGATATTTACAGCAAGATGGGGTAGTACCACTATAGAAGTGAGTGATACCAATGCCCTCCTACTCAGAGTTGCTGTACTATCAAACTTTTGTGTCGTCAGTACAAGAGGAAACTCTAAAGAAGATGCAGTGATCTATCATGAGAGCTGTACTGACAAAAAAATGAAATTTATAATAGCTCTTTAAGGAAAATGCCTTTTTTGCTGAGCAAGAGTCATTTAAAGGTGTCTTTGTTAGGTTTGTCTGGTTAAATTAACCACTAATGATATATCTGGCTGCAATGTGTATACTGCCATGTGATTAGCTAGCAGAGAGAAGTCTGCTAATGACTGTCAGGATGTATCTATTGGTCTGTGAAGGGTCTTTAATTTAAGTATTAACAAAATCTTAAAAATTTATATTTAGATATATTTTTGGGGTGCAAATGAAACTTTTCCATTTTGGTGTCTGAAGAAGGTTAATGCTACTCAAGAGACTTAAAAATATACTTGTTGCCAAGCAAAATAGAAGTAAGGTTGCCATGGAATTGACAAGGATAGAATACCTCTTCAGTAAAAAGCCTCATAAGTTTGGAGGAAATTTTTTGTCTATTCAAGCGGTAATAAAGTTCTGGTTCATGGACAAAGTTAATCTAAAAAGTGAAGTACGCTTGAGAATCCAGTTTGTATCTTGAAGACATTCTTAACTGTATGCTTACTGTGAAAGAACCTGAAACATTTATGAATATTGATAAACAGAACTGCCAAGCCATTTACACTATCCATTCAAATCAGAACATGCTGTTCAAGGTCTTTATAGATGTAAAAAGCATAAAAAAATGTTGAAAGTAGTAGAGCCTTCCATAAAATCCATGAAATATAGACCATTTTTGAAGATCCCTTCTGTTTTTGCACTCCCATCATGAATAAACATGAGTTACATATGCAAATTTGTGATGTGGAAATATGATTTATATCATCTTTTGTTGGTTTTGTTGGTCCAAGTAAAGTTATGTTGATATACCGTGAAGGATTTAGTTTGGAAATAGTCATTGGCTATTATGAAAATGTCCATATTAAACAGCAAACCAAACTAGAAACTAACGAGTAAGCAATTTACAGACAATTTTGAAAGGAATAAGATAAGAAATACAGACCCTATGCAACAACCTTACATCACAATTTCTGCATAACAAATGAGAAATCTCAGAAATCAAACTTTGAAGAGGTATATCTTGAGAAGGGTAAAAGATATTCAAATAATTCCAAAGGATTTTTCATCAGGGGATCTGAATCTATCATTTTCAAGTATACCAACTGTTTTGGTTACATGTCCACAGACCTTTTGAAGTGATACCCCTATACCTATAGTTGTATATGAAAGTGTACTGGCATTAATGTGGACAAGCTGGTTCCTTCCGTCATAGCAACCTGGGAAAGTGAGAAAAATTTGAAACATCCTAAATTTTAGTCCATGAAAAGTAATGAAATGTCATAGAATAGTGAAAAGTGATTGAATTCCAAAAAGAATTGTTTACTTTGATAAGAAAAGTAGAAAGTGCCTCATTAGAGGTACATTTGTCAAAATCTTAAAAATAACCCTGAACAAATCCAAGTGAAAACTGATGTCGTGAATGTTCTAGTATTTATTAAATATTTACTTGAAAAAGTCATTGTTTTGATATGAATGGTTGAACTTGATCGATGCATTCATGTGAAATCTGCATCTAAATCCTACTTGCAGATCTGAAGGTGTTAGTAATTAATTTGAAAACATTTTCTACCCACAGTGAACTTGAAACAAGCAGTGGTAACCCTTCATACAGCAGAAAGCTGGAAGCATATTTTGTTGTATTTAAAGTCTATCTTACATTTTCTCCTCCATATCCTTCTACTCTAAATATTGTGAATGCAAGAGAGCTTTTGGAATTTCACATACCTAATAGGTACACCTACACCTTCATTTTATTCAAGGTTAAAACAATGGACTGAACAAACCCTTTGATCACTATTATGAGGAGATATCACTAATTAATACTTGGTGAAGTTCTTTGGGTTGAAAGTGTGGTAACTTACCATTCTAATATCTCACAAACTACTTGTAGGAATTGAATACAAATTTATTGAAAATGTGTCTATGCCAGCATTCCTCTTTAGTATACTGAAAATAAATTTTTAGGTTAGACTTTTCTGTTAATATGACCTAGGGAAAAACTGGAATTGATTTCAAATACCTTTGTATGAAATTACTAGGTAACTTGATCTGCTTACCTTCTCACTGCTTATTAACATGAACTGTTTCATGGAAAGTTTTAGGAAATTGATGATGTAGGTCATTTATGAATTTCTTTGGCGGGTTGATTAAAAATAATATTTAATTACATAATTGACTGAAAGAAGAGGATAAATGTTTGAATGGCTTTCAGTATTAAAATTGAACTTAAGCTCTGTTTTATCCCAACAAATTAAGTGTTTGACCCATCCTTAAATAAAATGCTTTCCTTTAGAACGAAAAGATGCATGTTTGAATGATAGGTCAGTAGGGCAAAGAAAAGGATTGGAATTTTGAAGAATGATTGTAAATCTCAGATCAAATACCTACTTCATTTGCCAATATTTTGCATATTTGTACCTACATTTTGAAATTTGTGATTTGAAGGAGTGTCAAGGTTGTTAACATTTTTGTTGTGAAGAGCAGTTCTCCTCCACATAAGGAAGCTTATTGTTGGTCTTTACAATGATTTTTTATGTTTCAAATTATAATGCTTTCATGATGTCTTTTGAAATACTGTTCAAAGTTTGAAAAGTATAGTGAAGCTTTTGATTATTTTTTTTTTAAGGATTCTAGTGAGCCAATCCTGTTATGTGGGTTTTTTGTTGAGGAACTCAGGGGTGTGTGTCTTAGACTTATAAGTAAAGGTTAAGCTTAATTCTGAAACTTTGTAGTTTGAGTTCAGGAATTCTGTATGGTTTTGTCGAAAATTAAGGATGTAAATACTAAAATATGACAAAAGATTCAAGGTACAGATAAATAACAGCTTAGTATGAAGCATAAATGAAATGGAGTACCCACCCATAGAATTAGATACTTAAGTATACTACCATCTGCCAGCATTTAACCTAATACCCAAAACAGGCTGACAAGATGAAAGGAACTTTGTGTGGAAAGGGTAATTGATTGGTTTTAAAGGTTGAAGATTGAGTTTGGAACTACTGTACATGTTGATGACATCCTTAAAATATATTTTGTGAAAAGTGAATTAACTCTTTTCCCTTTCCATTTTATGTTTTCACTTTCAGTTGTTAGAATAATCTGTTGAAATATTTTAAAAAGGTTTCCACACACGGTGTCCACAGCTCATTAAACTTTTGTTAGGTCTGAGGTTGTCTTCAAACATTAGGACAATAGCTCTTTGAATTTGAATAGTTATAAGGCAGTTCAAGTGAGACAGAACTAACATTTATGGCTGAAATTTAATGTGAGGGGGTTTAACAATGTTGAACTTCAGCTTTTATGTAGTTTGTATGGTTCCTTTTTGAGCTATACATGTCTGTTGTTATCAAAGGGATATGTTTAGTAAGGCTATGACTCCAGTTTTATGTGGCAAAGAAATGTGAGTCACCTCTCTTTTTACTGTTTTCTCTTCTTTAAACCAAACAGGTGATTTGTTGTCATAGTAACAGCTTTCTGTGGCTAGTTTTAAAGAAGTGTAAACAGCAAGGTATGAAAAGAAAAATCAAAAGTTATTTTGGGGAGGAATTTTTGAAAATTTTCGCACAATCTCTGAAACTGTCAAATGTGACTAGCAACAAACAGTTAACTGCCAAAAAATTTCCAGTCAGATTTTATTGAAATTTTCTGTGAGATGAATATTTTGCTGTCAGCTCTATATGATTGTTGTAATTGTGAGTGACATTCTGCTGTAAGAATCAACAAATGAAATAGTTATGTTGTAAGAGATTGTTAATTATGAGTAGAGGCAGAGTTTTAAAGAACATTATGGTGTGAATGTCCCTTTAGTTTTATTACCTTAAAAATGTGGTAACCCAGTACTAATATTGATTACTGCAAAATGGAATTAAAAACAGATTATTGAGTAGAGATACTCTGATGACAATAAATTAATCGTAAGAACTTGTAGGTACTTTGATCAAGGGTGTAGTTACAACTGTCTTACCCCCTCACCTCACCCTTCTTTGTACCAAGGTAGAAGAACCTGCATTGATGAATTCATTTTCCTTTCGCTTTGCAATTAGCAGCCATATCCTTAAAAATTTTTTTTTAAGTATGGAGGGTATCTGTTGACATCAAAGTATGACTCTAATCTTATTTTATGATGTAAAATAAATGACACCATGAATGACTTTAGTTATTTGTAAGCCTGTTTCTTTTCTTCATCAGGCCAAATTTGTTTTATAGCTTAGTCTTAATCCATGTGAAAGTTACTTTTAAACCCTCATGTAATCATTGTGTGTGAATCAGTCGCATCATCTCCAGTTAATTGATATGTATTCCTGTATGTAATAAGGCAATGATAATAATAAAGAAAAGAAAAAGAAACTTATTACCTTTTGTTTTGTGTGGATGTTCATCTTGTACAAAATGGGAAGAGGAAAGAAGACTTGGAAAATGATGTCGTGTCACCTTTAAGAATGGTTGAAATTTGTAAAGGGAGAGAAATATTACCCTACCCATGTCCCCTAAAAATATTGACAGGGGGAGAGGGGGGGGGGGGGTTCAGAAACTAGACAGCTACTTTGTGCTGACCACGCAAAACATAATTCAAGCCTTGAAGGGCAGTTGTTTTACGATGCTATTAAAGCGACCACAGAAGTGGGAGAAGCCTGTATGGCCCATGAATCACAACTTCACGTCGGGAGGCCAACCAACTCAACAATATAGGTCAAATTTGGTTTCTTTTGAAAAGCTGATTCAGATAGGAAAACCGTAGATTGCCCTTGGATGAAAAAACCACCTTACTTTGACCCGGCCGGTGATCGAACCCTGAACCTCCTGGTTGCCAAACTTTATCGCTTCAAATGCCACCACCTTTATCCCTTGACCACAACACTGGTAAAATGACTAATTCAGGTTTTAAGAATGCCTGTGATTTTGATTAGCACATTCTCTTGATAGTAATTTAGAAATTAAAAACTTTGCCTCCTTCACCATGACTTAACATAATTCGATTGTATTACCTAGAAAGCAGGGGAAAATTCCTGCCCTCTCTACTCATGCTGTTCAGCTCCAGCTATTATACATGTCTTATTTTCAAAGTTTAAACCTGTATTAGAAGTAAGTAACCGACTCTGGTCCTGGAAGAACCAACTGCTAAATTTCTTGGACTAAACTGCTAAGGCAAAGGTTTTGGCTGTGGGTACTACGGGGACTCGAAGTCAGTGAATTATATAGGGGTTTCTTGTTGTCCAACTCGGTGTTATCCGAGACTAGTATCATCTACTTATAGTTGCTCCTTGAGTACAAACCAACGGTCCTCCACCCTCCTGCCTAAGTAGAAGCTAACGGGGTTTATCTTTTATAGCTAAGGTTGCTCTTTAAGGGGGTTTCACGGCAGTGAAGCTTATTATTCGTTAAAGTTTGCTTGTTTGTGCATACTTTACTTTATTGAATGTCTTTTACTGTCTGCGTACTACAAATACTCTAACAAAAAGTTTTGGAATTTTAGAGAAGGTGTAAGCCGACGTGGTGTGTAGTACCGTATAATCCAAGCCACCGCAGGAGGTTACAGTATTGTTTGCCTTACATGTACTTTGTAATGTTACATAATTAAGAATTCCACCTTATTGTTTAGCAAGCGAGAGTTCTCTGCACTTCGTTAGGAGGGTCACTGTGCTTTTGATTCCCGTCAAGCCAACACGACGGAGACAGTCCGGCCTATAAGGCAAAATCAACATCATTAAACCATGGCTACGTATTGAAGGGCCGTAACCCTACACTCCACCGTGTAGAACAGTAAAAACAAGGGAGACGTAGACCACGGAGACCAGTTTGGAAAAAAAACGAACGATCAAATTTTCAAAGAAAATTGAACTTTTATTTGAAGCTACAACGGAGAAAAAAACAATTAAGTTTAGAAGCGTAATAGAAGAAAAGGTGAACGTTAATTTTGGCAACGAAACAAGACAAGAGAAAATGAACATTTAAGAGGTGCAGAGAACTCATTTGAAGTTAAGAGAGAATTATTTGAAGTAAAACGTGAATTGTCTGTATTGCCAAAAGCTTACTATTTGATGGTAGATCATATTGTATGTATTACGGTTGAACAAAGAAGAAGGGAATAAATCAAGGATAAAAGGAGAGAAAGAATAAAAGAGGAAAGAACGGCAGAGCACAAAGAAAACCCCTTGTAAATAATTAAGAAACATTCGCATAATTTGTGTATTAGTCTTTTTTTTGTAACTTCACGCAAACTCGCCGTACTAAAATTTTGAAGGGAACTCGGCACATACCCGTGACAGAGGTATGCGAAATTTTTGTCTCAAAGCTCATTGCAACTCGGGCTACCGTTACCTATGGTGTCTGCAGAATAAAGTGAATATAAAACTAATGGGAGAATAAAGGATTAAGAAGGAATTTGAATAAGTTGAAAAAAATAGGCCAGCTATTTAAAATGTACGTGTTTCTTCGGAGGGCTTTGCGTGCACCTTAGCAGGTCGTCTCATTGTAACCTTGTTAGGAAGCTTGTGTGGATTGATTGTTTCAAAGTCCAATCCCTACCATCATCCAACCATCCATCTTATCCCTCACCCCTCCTCTCCGTGTACCATTAAATCGACCATTCGCTAGTCTGATTTAAACTATTATAAGAAACTGAGAAATGATAGAACTTACTTCTTTCGTTTTGTCCAATGCGCATCTAGTGGATTCTAGCGCAATTTAAAAATTTTAAATGCTTCGTTCAGATACCTTTGGTAGCAAGGTAAGTCTATACCCCAAGACACTAACTTGTCACATTTTCGCTAGCCACAATTCAGGCAAAACTGTTAATAAGTTGCATCTAAAGTTTTTTTTTACTTTTTTTCACATTTCAGGTGCGGGGGAGGGGTGACCTACGACTTCTTGGTGCAGTTTATACCAAAGCCTAGGTAGTGCCATTTCTTGCCATTTGGAAGGCATTTTTGACAAAACTTTTATTGGCTAGATACGTGCAAAAAGATGGTGGCACTCCGCTAAGATAGCACCACCACGGACCGTATAGCAAAGGGCCTGGACCCAGGCTCTGCAGAGATGTATGATGCACCCTTTCCCCGCCAATGAGCCCTTCGTATCATCAAACTGACTGGCCTTCAGTCCTAGTGGGCTGTTATAAAATAGTCTATGCTTAAATTGTGATCATTTTGACGAGTTTAGTTCGCACACAAGACCATTTCATTTTGGTGCCCACTACTGTTTATTAATACTCCCGAGGTCTCGGGGCTTTACAATTAATTTGAAACGACGAAATAGAGGCGAATCCCCCCTCTGACCGACTGGAGTGGTTCATGATGCGCCTGCAGTGCTGGAGTGTATCGTCTTTGAGACAGCTAAATGTGAATGAGAGACGGCCAAATTTGAGCAGGAAGGCTTTTGAGACGCCAATAAATGGCTTGGTCTAGCCTTCCTAATAGAGTTTGATTTGACATCACTCAGCTCAGACATTAATTTCATAATTTAAACTCACTGACATTTCAAACCAAATTTGTCCCCGCCAAAATCTATAGCATGCCCTTTATGCTACTGACAAATTAATTCCCCTAATTTAAATTAGAACACTCCATTATGAAATGTCGCGAACGTAAAACAAAGCCAGTTAGCCTAACTTCCAGACTTCACACAAATCACAGCTGCAGTGCATAGCCCATGCGTGAAAGTTGCTTGCCCCAACCGGCTGTGCCGCTGCGACACTTAACGCTTTTGACAGGACCCACACTGTGTGGGCCACAGGCAGACAGGCTTGATTTTTTCCTTTCTATTACCAGGGGGTCATGCCCAATCATTATAGGTAACTCTAGTGATGTGACTTCTGTTATACCGCGAATAAATAATTAAATCCACTGCCGCAACTAAATGGGAGACATGGACAATACTCTACTTTCCATGATCGTAACCGGTTGTGCCACGCTAAAATCTGACACTTTTTTAAATGATAGGATTTTGGGAGTGACATCGGATCAGGCACTGTATAAAATTTTGCGACTTATTAAATTCTCATTTTGCATCGCAGTTTTCTCAGCTGCCTGTTTAAAGGGGCTTATTGAGTTGATTCCCAAAATTCATTGTTTTTTCACAGCTGTTGAGAATTAGGCTACTCACATCTTGATGGTAAATGATCAAACTAAGAGATTCTGCACATCTGACCAGGGAGGTGTTATGACACCTCTGACACACAACTGAAATGGCTATGACAGGGTAATTCATGAATAAAATCAGTTATTACAACTTTGTGACCAGACACTTTTTATCATTAAACTGTAATGTAGTAACCATATGCAATCCCTGTCCACAAACTAAAATTTCTAACATTTTCGGTAACTCATGATTCCGATGAAAAGAGGTGTCCCACGGTGAACTGCAAACTCGCAGAAAACAACAGGAAAAGACACTGAATTCACTAAATTTTGGATGGTTTTACCAGACGTCGGTTAAAGACGCGTTGACACGGTGAAGGCAAAATGGAGAAGGAATGCTAGGTCTTAGGTCATAAGTCATAGGTATTCCCGTGTTGTTATTGGTTTGCCAGACGGTCATTGCAGGCAATAATGGTATACATATGTAAATAGGAGGTAAGGAGGAGCGAAAAAGACTAAAATTTCTAACATTTTTGGTAACTGTGGGAAATCAAACATGAGTAATGAGGCTAATTAGAAGCATTATCATACAATGATTTCCTTCAAACTCGTAACAAAAATAATCGACGTCAACTCCACGAGCCCCTTTAAACAATCTGAATCTAACACGTTTTTTCGCAAGGAACAGACGACTTGATTATTAATTAATGCCATCAGTTATTTTATGAGATCTTTATGCACCTGGTTTTTTATCTTAATCATTTTTTTATTTTTGGATACCTGAAAAATTCAAAGAGGATTAGGTGTTTTTACAGCTTTGTGAGCATAATTTTTACCCTAACTATGTGAAAAAACCGTTGCTTCCAGTGAGCTTCGCCCCGTGGACTCCAACCAGTGACCCTAAGGTGGGCCACTAAGGGGGCTTTGCGCTTCGCACTCGTGCTGGCGCCCACAGCAATAGATGGATAGTGCCTGTTAAATCAGAAACATGTAAGACGCCCTACTTTAAAATCCTGGCTAAAGCCCTGAGCTACATATCTAATCAATTTGCCTAGAGCACAGATTTCCCACCATACACTACGGAAGCTGAAATGTAGCATTTCTTCAATAATTCGTATCTTCCAAACGCAAGATGCTATTGAGATGGGGTTTTCATTGTCTAAAACAGAAAATTCTCCTGCTTTTTAAGAAGATCAAATTTGGTCACCTGAACGTGCTTTTAAACTAAAGTCTACTGAAGTGAATTCATCGAAACCTGAATTTATTTTTGCATTCTAGTTTTCTTAAGCCTAGCTCCCATGAGCACTACGAAGCCGTACAATTTGGGTGCCCGTACTATTTCAAAGATGCTACGGGGCCATACGATTTCTTCTACGGTCCAATCGCACGAGGCTTGAGCTCACATGATATCACCGGACGGTTTACGTGCCCCTCACGAGTCCGTACAAATTTAAAGCTATATACTCGTCAACCCAAAGTTTATTTTAGTGTGGGGGTATCAAAATTTACAGTTGGTGACTGCTCTTTGATTGACAGCAAAGTTTGAAAATTCAGGCCAAGATTCAAACTCCCGACCTTCAGGCTGCAAGTCGGATACACAAGTCCTGAGCTTTATACAGTTATGGGAGGAGCTACAAGTTAGTTGGGAGAATTGGAAACATCTGGGATGACGAGATTTGTCCTTTAATGTTTAACCCCACGTTGGTTTACCACAAGGGCGCCGTGTGAGCATTTTAGGATACTTTAAGAGCCTGTATGGACCAACTAAGACGTTCTCCCGCACGACACTGGAACTGTCCTACGGGCGCCACGAGGACATGACTGGTCCATGTGCACGAGTCTCAGTAAACCCACAACAAACGAACTAGCAAACTTATTCCATTCTCCACAAAACAGGAGAATACAAAATACAGTGATCATAGCGCTAATCGTTTTGAAGGGATAAGGGGCATCTTCAGGCCTGTAGCCTGGAATTTTCAAATAGGGAGGGGGCATCGGCACCACAAATGGGGGCATCGAAGATGATGTTTGTAGCCAGTGATGCAACCACATGATGGCTGTTTGGGGGAACCAAAGAGGATGATATCTCAAGCTCACCACAGATAGCTTTATGAATCATCGGGTCCTACGTTTGCACATGCACGCAAAGCGAGCTAAAATTTTTCCTCCCCTTGCAATACAAAGACGTGGAGAGTCTCCATGCACAAGTGAACAGAACATAGCTATGATCATGATTATGTTTCTTCAGCTCCGCAAGCGCAGGTGAAGAGTTGAATGCTTTGCGAATGGTGGGGGACCATGGGTTGCCATAAGGCCCGGGTGAGGTCCAGTTAACTTTGGTACAATCCAGGGTAAAAAATCCCCGAAATATTTGCGGCTTTAACAAAATGGAAACAATAGCATGGAGCTTTTGGCCTACTTCCGAATTAGACCAGGGAGTTCCTAATACCTCCCTGATTAGACTGGGAGCTCACCAAGCTCTCAACAAGTCACAATTTAATTCACAATTATCACAACTTAATTTTTTTTTAAATTTTGCTGGAATAACTTGTAACAGGATGAAATGAGCAGTTACCATAGACGGATAGACGAAGAAAATATTTTTTGCATACATTTGTGGTACGAGTAAATTTAGCCTCGAACCATATAGTTACCACTAACATGTTACGAATATTTCTCGAGGTGTTTGATTGCAACGTGAAAATCCTTTTCATATCCGCCTTCTGACTTTGAGTGCACACCTACTAGTTTTGGCTAGAATGATGTAGTGGTGTTTTGTGCCAATTTATGTTCATAAGTGGTAACGACGACTGAAAGGATTGCGCGCGAAGCGCGCCGAAATTTTGCAGTTAAATACTTGGCCATGGTAAAACCTACATACAGCTTCAGTCAGCGGTGATGAAGAGATTTGCCCGACAGTATGGCCAAGCTCACCGACGGGGGCCAGTAACCACAGAGATAGGACGGACTGCCGAAAGGGTGGCGAATGCGAAATTTTAGACGCGCGAAGCTCGCCGAAAATTTGGGTTTCTAACAAACAAAGTTTTGTTTTTATTAAGTAGAAGCTCGCAATTTTTTTTATTTTAATTGAAGAATTCGTCCTTTTAAGAGCAAAACCAAGAAATTTGTCTGGGCGACTGGTCGTCGTCTCGTTTCATACTTTATCTTACCCATTGAGGCTCCCTGGTGAAAATGAAACAAATGTCCCTGATCGGGGAAAGCCTCGCTCGATCACCCAATTTACCTTTGCACCACGTCTGGGCTCAGTATCCGGGACACTTTTAATTTTCTTACAAGATATGCCTGGCACGATAACGAGTTTGAACTAAAAATTTTTCAAAAGGTAGGTAAAGAAGGGTACAACTTAATTCACACCGATCAGTCGATGCAATTTCGTGTTCCTCCAGAATCACGTCTACAATGAAGAACAATAAATGTGAAACTTTACAGTTGAATGAAACCAACATTGTTTGGAACAGGCGTGTTATACAGCAAAGTAGAACTGGAGATGAAAGCGTCCGCAGTCCGCCAAAATCTTTTTTACTTACAGAAAGAAGTTTCAGGAACAAAATAGGCCTACGTTTATCTTTAAACGCCTTTTGGGATCATTTTAAATCTTTCCGATTGATCGCCTGGAAGCATGCCTTCACAAGTAGTAAAATTTTACCTTCCATCGATTTTCCAAATGGGAAGCATAGTGGTCGTCACGGGGGGGGGGAAGGAGGGAGCGACGGGCCCGTGCTCCTACTCCCGCCTGGCTACGGGCCTGAGCATCTTCAAATGACCTCCGTCCACATTTATGAAAGTAGTGTTTTCAATATTGTACGTGACTCGAGTATGCGCGTCCGTTTCGGAATCTCAAACGCGCCTCAGGGGACCCGTACACACTCGTACGAGCCCCGTAATACATGTACGAGGTTCTTGCGAACGACACGGGACTGTCACACATCCTGTGGGACTTCGCGGGTTCGAATCCTGGCCGGGTCATACCGAAGACTTAAAAATGGAACCTACTGCCTTTGTGCTTGGTGCTCAGCATAAGCAATGGAGTAGGGAAAACACGCCATTGAGCCACAACTGGAAGAAAGGCCGTGGCCGGCTCGACTTAAACCAATTGGTTAGAAACTGGGCCGTAAAACCTCAT
>WURT03372091.1:0-23598 GCA_009936505.3 Holothuria glaberrima | reverse complement strand
TTTTAGGACCTACTCAGGTTTGACAAAGCTCCCTCGGATATACATTTTTAAATTATTAAGAGGCCCTGTAGATTTGGGTAGTGTTCGCCGTACAACTTTAAATGCTTTTGTCAAGAAATTTCAGCCTTCTAAATCGATGCAATTATCGATTTTATAGGATACAGGTGATCAGGTCTTTAGCAATGTTGGAAAAGAGGATAAACTGATGAGATTTCTGGTAGAAAGGTCCACGTTTTTTTTTCTTTTGTATTTCTTTATTGCTAGTTATTAACGTTAATGAATACTATGGTAGACTACCATGTAATCAAAGATCTTTAACTTCAGAAGAAAATAGAAGAAATATAGAATACAACTCTCATGAGTAGTTTAGCTTAATGTTAAATATGATGTACGTAGAAGTTCAAAATCACCTTGGTAATTTTAAGTTATTAGTAGAAAATACTGCAATTTAAACAGGTACTTAAAACAAGGGTCTTAGCTCTAAGAAAGTTTTGATATGTTAGAGGGGTACTTTTTCTAAGCAATCTGGTGAAATTTCCATCGAAATCCGGTGTGTGGTTCTCAAGATATAAGCAGTTCAAGTTGTCACATTTTCAACACAAATTGAACTTGAAGCAAGCACATATGACATCATAGCCTCACATCAATGAGCATTGTTTTGTTTTTCTCTAAACTTTACAACCAATTTTTTCCTCAACAATCACATGTTATCAGGATGTGATTGCATGAGAGGCATTGGAAAATTACAAACTTCACAAACCCAATGGGGAGGTCCTATCCCTATTAACGTCAAGGTCAACACAAAAGACTGAAAAAAAACAAAGGAAAGAAAGCATTCCTTATCAATGTGAGGAAGTGATATAACCCCTGCTTGCCCCAAGATCACTTTGGGTCACAAATGTTGTAACTTTATTTGCTGATATCTCGAGTAATACATGTCTGCTTTGAATGGAATTTGCACCAAATTGCGTAGATTTAGTTCCTCTTTCACATATGAAAAATGAATTTTTGCTTAAAGCCTTCCTTTAACTAGAAAACAAGTAGATCAAGTGGATGTGAAGGTAACATTAAATTAGTCTAAGAGGACCAACTAAAGACGCCATCCTATCGATCATAACTGCCCGTTATGATTTTCACGTTAAGCAAGCCGTCTAAAACTAAGTATAAATTCAAACTTCGAAACTTATTTATTTTAATAGTTGAACGACGTATAAGCTATATGGTATAATTTAGGTACAATTTATTATATTGCCAACGCCATACTGCATATGTAAAGTGCGATGGGTATATCCTCCGTATATATCGCTTTTAACCACAAATACTTGATACTTTGTTCAGTTTCTCATAATACAGCTCCTCACGTGCCATTGACCTTCTGGAACAAATGCTACAGTATTAATGATTACTGTACCTAATGCTGAGGGTAACTGATTTGAAATTTTCATAAATGTAATTTTTAAACGCTTATCATATGCCTTCTTTCTAGTACTCACTTGCTGGCAATAAATACTGTCAATTGTTTGTAATAATACTTCTCATCTCTTGGCGAGCTCTTCAAGTAAGATATACGTCCTATGATTGCAGCTATATTCAGCTCAACGACAATTGCGACATTTCAAAAAGGCCACAACGTACTTGGATTTCTACTCTGGAGAAGGAATCCAAGGTTTCCCAACTACGGTCGAGATTAATTTGTTTCGCTCTGCGTTAAAGTTAGACTTGAATACGGTTGTTTCTTAATGTAACCTCGTACGTTTATAGATCTATTGCTAAAATTAATGGCTGCTTCTTCGCTCCCACTGTTACCAGACTGTATGCCTCATGGAGAGCCCTTGACCGGCAAGTACTTAGCAGCGGGCGAAGGATTTATTTCGTAGTTGAGCACCATAAACTTTGAATGTATGTGTAAGGGGTCGTGTAACAAAATGGCACCTATTGATTCGAAAGGGGCTCACATTTGGAAGGCAAAGTAGAGAAAGATGAACTTGGTTTTATAATGTTTAAGTGAAATTTAATGGAAGGCATTTAGTGTTCTATTACCTTTTGTCAATCTATTAAGCATTGTTCCTTTTCACATAAAATGTGACAGCAAACCCACTGAAGTATCACACTGAAAAGTGGAAGAAGCATTAATGATGAAATATGAAACAGAGTGTATAACTATATGTAAATTTTTTACTTCAAGAACTGTCTATTGGCCCCTCCATAACGTAATTTATGTGTAAATATCACAACATGTATTGACTGCTGCAATACCTAGTGTTAAAATTCCGATAAATAAATTTATATTTACTGTCGCTGTCACAAACTTTCGGTTTACAAATACACATCAGTAACTCCAACCTTTAATTCAGAAGAGCCCCACGACCTACTGCACCAACAATTATGCTAATCGGACGTTATTGAAGTGTATCTAAAGTCTAGAATTACAAGAAATTTTTTTTTTGTTTTTTTAGGTTGGGAAGTAAATCATATTTATCCAAATCTCATTTTCATAGGTTTTTCTGTTCCTGAGATATAAAATGTTAAAATTTATGCAGTTAATTTGAAATAGTCCATTCAGCAGTAAGAAGTGATGTCCTTCCTGTACAAATCACATTACAAGCTTTTGTTTTTGTTTTGACATTAAAATGTTTTTATGACCTATACATGCTACCTGTTTTCTTACATATCCGATCTGTAGAGAGAGCTTATGAAGTCAAGTCACCCTATAAGAGTAAGAAAGAGATCAAATTTTGGTACAAAGTGCAGTGGCTCTCGGAAAAACGAAGAAAAACAAAGAATGTAATTTGAATAGTACAAGAATGACATCACACCTTATTGCGTAATCTACCATTTTAAATTGAGTGAATAAGCCTCGACATTTTATATCTCAGCTCAGAAATGTCCTGCGAAGACGGGAGCTTTGTAACATATATTTTTGAGATTTCATACTTTAGGTACATTTTAACTCCACTTTCTGTTTCTTTCATCCAATTACATAAAAAAAGATAACTGTGCCAAGATAATATCTTCCCGGGTTTTAATATATCCCTAACTTTGGTTGAAATATTTCCTTAACTTACAACATTAAATGAAGATCGTTATAATGCCGATCTTGACTATGGTTGCACACTGTCTCATAGAAAAACACTTGCGAGTCGATTGCTTATCCAGATAGGCCTATGTCACATGTCTTGCACGTACTCTTTTAAAGTTGAAACAGATTTATCCAGTCGCGTTTTGCTCGTTTCCTACTCCAGCCGTTCCAGAACACATCCATTACAGTCAACTCGGCAGCACAGTAATAAAATTAACACCGAAGTCTGCGTTTAACGCGACGGTGGTGTATTCCAACCCTCTGTACATTATGTTTGCGTGTATGGCATTCAAAGTAATGGATTTATTCAGTCGGGACGATGCTGTTCTAGGGTTTTTAGTACTGGGCACCAACAATATAGTCCACAACATGAAAGAATAAATAAAACTTGAGCCGCAATATCGAAATTTATTCAAGGAAAATTCAAACTTCAAACTCAAGTGAAAATTGTTTTCCAATACAATCGTTTGTATTTTTATTTTCAAGGATTTACTTGGTTTGCAAAATGCAGATATGTACAATGTACTGTGACATATTTCACGTGAACTAATATTTCGCCCCAAGTATTAAAGGCAAGTCCAAATTTCGTCAGTACACGGGATGACAATAACAAAGGTCTGAACAGCAAAGGTGATTCTGACTCGACATGCAGTAAATGCAATGAGGTAATTGTTTCCAAAAGTTTCTTAATAGAGGAGTGATCAACAAAACTCTGAACGGTTGACACCGATACATGCAGCCTGTAAGAAAAAGGTCACGATAGCATGTGATATATTAATTGAACTGAAAATCGCAGCTGAAGCTGCGAAAACGCATGTTCTTTGCATTTTAAAAACATCAAACTGCAAATGAAGCTCTATATAATACCCGATCAAAAATTCAGACATGGTACATTAAACACGATGAAAAGATTCAGACACTGTATAAAACAAGATTAAAAGATTCAGACCTAACAATTCAAACAGTATATATACACCATTAAAATATTTCCACATTTAAAAACGATGAAAATTGTCATACAGTATATTAAATATTATCAACATATTTAGACAATTACGATGAACATATTGACAGAGACATTATGTAAAACAGATTCAGACATTATCGTAAATTACAAACGATCAAAAGATTCAGACAGTCTATAAGATATTTCTAAAAGATTGATAAATATTTATATTCAAACATGGTATTAACATACGCTCAAAAGAATCTTACAGTGTATTAGTCATGATAAAAATATACAGGTAGTACGTAAATCCTTATCGAAAGGTTGAGAAACTATATTGAACATTAAACAACGATTCAAAAAGTGTATTGTTCGGAATCAAAAGATTCAGAAATGGAATTTACTGCATAGTCAGTAATGATTCAGAGCTATAAAGCCTCTCGTTATTGTATCGTTGTCTGTCAAAAGTATTCTGTATCTAAATGGGTCACAAGGCTAAAACTTTAAGGAAGAAATAGGGGACGAATAGCAAAATTCTAAGCCTTTTACAATAGATCGATACTTCATAGCTTCGTTGGTTGGCACTCTTTGAGATTCATTTAGGAGTTCGAATGTTATCATACTAGTTGACACGTAGTAAGAGTATTATGATATCAAAGGTTTGAATCATTTGCACCCTTTTCTATTGTTGTTCTTAAACAATTCCTATAAACATATTTTAATAATGCATCATCCATGTTTTAATCATTTTAACAAATTTTTAAAGAAAAACTTTAGTTTGAAAAGTTAATGAAATGTCATCAAACTTCGCCTGAGGTCTTTTGAGCTATTATGAAATATTTTGCGGAGAGGCTTATCTTCAAATTTAAGGAATGACGTTGTTGTAATTAATTTATTCAGGCTTTGCTTCCGTTCCCTATGAGCGTAGTGACTTGCGTTTGGACTGCCTAATTCTTTAAACTGGTAGGAAATGATAGGGGAACTCAGTCAAATTATATGTACATTGCTCTGTCAACAGAATTATTAGAAGCGGGAAACTGTATATTACGTTTTTTTAACACTTTTTACTTTATTATGGAAACAATAGGCATGTGGCAAAACTGTCGTGCAGTGACAATTAAACTTACGCTAAAATAAAGGGGAAATTTTTATTTGTATCCACAGCAAGTACCATCCTTTAGCTAATACCTATGGGTGATTCAATAAATAAGGGAGTCAGTAGATTTGGTGTTCCACTTTTTTTTCACATTGTGATATATTTCACCTTCAAATTGGCAGTGCATGAAAGCATTTAAGTAGAGGGAGATGGTCTCAGTCACAAGCTTTAGTGGTGCCTAACATATTCTAAAATGTACTAAACATAACAATAACTTGTTATGATATTATGTGCCAAAAACTGATTTTTTTCCCCAGTGTAAATGGGACACCAAGGGCGTGACATTTACAAATTTATTAAAGCGTTTTTCCTTATTACAATG
The DNA here is from genome assembly GCA_009936505.3 of Holothuria glaberrima. Taxonomy (NCBI): domain Eukaryota; kingdom Metazoa; phylum Echinodermata; class Holothuroidea; order Aspidochirotida; family Holothuriidae; genus Holothuria; species Holothuria glaberrima. The sequence goes on along the minus strand of WURT03372091.1, from coordinate 18,095 downwards.
AGCTGTATAAACCCCTAAATCTTGAACAGGGTTTAAGATGTATCTTAAGGAAGCATTTGAGTAGAACTTTGGAATATATGCATCTCTACTAATTCTTTTTGTGCAAAATGGAATAGCACTGTGAACAGATTACAGATCCCCCGTGTAAAAACTACGTGTTAATTTTTGGTGTCCCACTGCAAATACAAATTTGTCATTTTACTACAATTGTTCTTGAAATATTTAAAAGTATCTTGATGTATTTCCAAGTACTATATAGAGTCTACTTAAAAATGCAAAGTTTGCCCAATTAACAAAGCTGTGCATAGTAAAGTTTTGAGAAGAAAGTTTCACTTACTTAATGGGACACCGCCGGACACCAAACGGTGTTCCGCTTTTAATGGATACATTTTCCACAAGATACCCAATCTCCTCATTTTATGCATTTCCATTCCATAGAAGATCAAAAAGCATACCATCTACAACATCGCACATGCATTTTAAGAGGACTTAAATAATGGTTTCAGTATTATATAGAAAATCTGTTTTTGGTGTCCCGTTTACACGGGGAAAAATGAGCGTATTTTGAACCGTAACTATTGCTAGGAATAACTGTTTGCACTTTTCCTGTACCCAAACATAGTATGAAAAGGTAAAATTTCCAGTTAACCTTTTAATTATGGAACTGGAAATTTGACCCAAATATCACAAGTTGACTCCCTTTTTTACGGAATCACCTATATAGACAGGCCCCTAAACATGGGGGTGAGGCGTTCGGATGAACATACTCGAAAATCTTTGCTTGGAGTTAGTACATTATAACATGAGGAGAGATACAAGCGAATAAAAAACTGCCCCTGTAGTTTTCTTAAAACCTTGAAATTGCTCTATTCATGCACTATATGAGGTTCTTAATTATTTTGTCGTTAGGCCTCCTTTTCATCGGGAACTATTTCGCTTGACATGGACAGAAAAAGATTACAATAGAAAAAAGATAAAAAAGAAAGAAAGATGCATGGCACGGATAGATTTTACCTTGGGGTATCATTTTGAAAAGACTTAATAAGGCTGCAAGAGCTCCTCTCGAGGGCGTGTGTTTAGCTGCCGGTATTATGGTCCTAGATGTGATACAGGGGCAACATCCTTATGTAAAAAAAACTTCCGGTGGGGTCCTCAGAAGCTCTGGGTATTTACAAAATAGGTGGCCTTAACTGGAGCATATTTTTCATTTTCAAATGGTACTAACTACACATTAAACAGATAACCACAAATATTGCAGTTTGACCATAATTCTACAATAGCCTGAATTCAGTGTCATGTCAAAGTAAGCAATACGCCCTTGACAGGGTCATCATCGTTATCAAACTTTGTGTGGAGGAAGAGGGTGATTTTGTCATGACGAAATCTGAGAGGAGTGTCACTTGGCTCGTACACAGCTTACACTTGTCAACAAGTTTTACCAGCCCAAAATATGGGTATTTCCTTTAGGTGACTCCTGTCTAGTAGATGGATAACTTCATTGAAAGTGTAGAATGAAGTAAAACATAACCAAAATGCATTAAAAATATCAAATGTTCGTGCATCTCTCGCGCACCTGTGGCAAATGGTTGTCTCATTATTCCTGAAACGACGCCAAGACCAAATCCTTGCTACGCCCCTGTGTCTGGTAGGTTACATCAACACATGTTTTGTATTTTGAGACTTCGAAAGTTAGAAATGGAAAAGTTCATTGTTGATAATTATGGTATTTTACAGCTGGTAGATATTTAACCATTGAATGGTTCGTGATTTCCGTGATATCTAATGCTTTATTTTGATAACACAGTAAGTGATTTAAAAAATAAAACTTTCAACTTTACTTTTCTTGGAAAGTTTAAACTTCTAAAATATGTTATGTAACTCTAATTAAGTTATTGTTAAGAAGCAATTTACAAGGGATAGGAAGTTTCAGTTTGGCAAGCTAGAACTGTCAGTAGAAAGTATGTTTTGGTTAAAATTGTCATCGTACTCTACTTCTCAACGAATGGTGGCCTCCCCTTTAATAGAGTTAATATCAGCTCACCCCCCCCCCCCAACTGCCCAAAGGGAGATCTCCAACATGTAATTAACCGAGTAATATCAAACCCACCCATTGCAAGTTGGCCTTTTAGAGTACCAAATGAGTACCGACAGATATTGGCTTCCCTCGTTTACATAGGGTAGTGCATGTGCGCAGATCCCTACTAGGTCTCGAGTTCTTCAGTATTATATACATTTTGAAAATTAGACTGCGGCGAATACGCCTGCCTATTTCATATGAAATAAGTAATGTCATACTTTTTGTAACACGCACGTACGTCTGAGGTGTTACATGCTTGCACGTTCGCGTTAACTCTGGAACCCAAGTCACGGCAGCCTGTTTTTTTACAATCATCAGACCTCACCCCTTCCCATGCAAATAATCCTGGATCCATCCACTAATTCCATAATGCCATCAGCATTGAGCATACATGATTTATAGGTGTGTTCACACTCGAAGAATGTTCGCTCGAAAGATTTCTAGGTCAGTGATATTCCAAGGTTAAATGCTGCACATCTGACGAATTATCTTCATTTTGGAAGTCAATAACCGTATTCTGAAGATTAATACAAGATTAGGTGAAACAAGTCTGCAACGAGGCTGGTTATTACAGTTAATGTCAAGTGATCACGTCTGCATGCAAAGTATACTTAAAGTGTAGAAAAGGGCAAACGACAGATGCCTAACAGATCGGACGGAAAACGTCTCACGTTTATTGGTTTTCGTTAAGTATGCAGTCGAATAACTTATTATGTAACGTGTTTTTAACTTCGTGAGGTACAAATATAGCAGATGCATGTCTCTTTTATGTCCACGTGAAGAGTTGGTTGCGCCAGGCGCTGATCCACGAACCAGGGCTGTAACATCTGAGTCCGGACTCGGACTAGATTCCGGACTCGAGTCCGTTTTTCGCCGGACTCGAAATTGGCCCGGAATGGGAGGTCACGGCATGGGAATTGGCCCGGAATGAGCTCAGCTGGACTCGGAGCCGATTACAGTCGTCCACAAAAATTAAAGCTCCATTAATATTACCTAGTCAACATTATTACTAGTGCACAATTTAACAAGTAAACGGTTACATACAGTCAACTAAATTACAGGGTCAGCCAGAGTATGAAATTGACTCTTGAAAATTGACAGTTTTTAGCATAAGTGTAATTGTAAGTAGCACAAAAAAGCATTTGTATGAGGCGCTACACTGTCAAATGACGGAACTCGGAATTGAAAATCCTGGAATCAGAATTGGCTCGGAATCAGAGGATACTTGACTCGGAATTGGCCCGGAATGGTGGCCACTGGAATCGGAATGCGCACGGAATATAGGTAGACTCGGTCACAACCCTGCCAGGAATTTTCAAATGAGGGCCCACGATGACGAATCTCTATTGCATTGAAGAGAGACCATGAGTGGGAAGCATTCTAAACGAAATAGATTGCAGGAAATCGCACTCTGTAAGACAGATTTGTCACTAATTCTTAAAGTTGACATCCGTCATCCAACAATCTGTAAATTTACGTCAATGTCATGTAACTTAGCTGCTCTTTGCACCATTGCTCTCAGTTTGGCCATCACTTCTTCGTTTTCACCGTTTTCATCCCCTGCCCCTCCCCTAAATCCGCGCCTGGGTTGTTAGCACCCCAGGTCCCGAGTAAAAACCTCGCAACCCGTTTACCTCCGAGACAATCTTAAATAATAAATCTTACTTTTAAAAGAGATACAAAACTCGTGCTATACAATTATCTAAAATTATTTTCCGTTTACATAGTTTATACGGTCTAACGTAAATTACTTTGAAACGTTAAGAGTAACTAGTCCCACCAAGTAAGTTGTTTTGTTATCGTAGTAACGTAATATCCGAAAACCCATGTGCAAGAAAAAGACAAAACTTTCTTAACTTTATTTGATATCAGTCTGTTTCAGCTCTCATGTACAAGAAGTATATAATTAATTAAACTAATTAGTAAGCAGTTTTAAATGCGACTGCCATAATTTACGTGCTGAATAAATAAAAATGACCAGGAATCTTTTGCCCACCAATGGAACATAGAACAAACTGTAGTGCATGTATGTAGACCTACTATGAATTAGGTTGTATACACTACATGCTCTCAGTCATAATTAACATAAGTCAGTAATTTTAATCTTTTGAATTCATATAGCATAAACAACTTTGAACTTTATACTACAGGCGTCAGGGCCGGATGTAAGCATGGGCAGGCGGGGTACGTGCCCCACAAAAAGGGGGCCCACAAAATTACATTATTGTATTTTGTGATTAGAGTATTCCAGACTGACACCAGAGGTAGCCACCGTACGAAACAGAGGGAATCCCACATTGTCGATTACCTATTTTTGGCTGTTTCGCACAATTATTAGGCTAAACTAAAGATCGAATTATAGTCGAAGGGCCCCCCTACAGTAGTTTGTGCCCAGGGCCCCCACAAAGCTAAATGCGGCCCTGGCAGGCGTACTTAGTATGATAACCCATTATCATTGTCGTAATTTCACCTCCTTGCTTGACGTATTTTCTTACATTATATCTTTACAGTAAAACGAGAATCCCAACTTGGAACAAATACAGCCTTGGTACGCACCTTGAGATACTCGGTGTACGCTGGACTGGTCACCCACACGACAGCTGCTTTTTGGTACATGCTGGTTTGTACACCTATACACGGACAGTTACCAGATTGCACCCGGAGTAGTAGGGGTTGGGCAAGAAGTCTCAGTGAGTAGTGAGCTTGCTTCTGCAGGCTGTTGATAATTTATAATAATGCATTCCTTTCATTTTGTTTCTTTTCGGTCTTAAAAAAAACCATGACAGTATCAAACTGTTTTCGCTGATTTTTATAGACAAAATATTGTGTCCTACCTTTTCATGCAAAAAATGTCATAGTAGAAAATGTGAGCTCCTTTGGCAAACTTCGCCACACTTCATCAAAACACAACACTTTACTAGTTATATGTGGTAAGGCTTTCTGCTTTCTGTAACTTGAAAACCAAAAAATAAATCATGCTTCATTACATCAGTAATTAGGCCGAAAAGTATAGTAACATTAATGCCCGCTGATTCCCCCCCCCCCCCTCCCCAGATAATCTGGTATAGAAGTAGGAATTCGTAAGAAACATTACAAACGTTGCGACTCGTCAACAGTATGTTAGCTATCGTTGCGTCACATAAAATATATTCTGAATTATGTAAATCAGAAATTACAAATGGAAAGTAATTCATACGTCTGAAAGCTTATATACCGACTTGCAAAAGAATTCCTGCAAGCTCAATAAAAAGAGAAGCCGATTTTCAGTATTTCAGTGACAACAAATCAGAATTATTCATCTGTTTCCTGCAATACTAAACATACAATTGCTAAGTGATTATTCACCATCATTTCTTGTAACGTAATCCCTACATTTATCCTTGAGTTGAAGGGAGCTTTGGAATCTCCATCTACACCAAAGAGATCCAATGTTTACTCTTGGCATGTGTACAAGCTAAAAAAACGCAAGTTCAAGATTTAGTCAGAAGAATACATTGTGATACGGTGATATTTTATTAGAACAGCGAAGTAACGATAGCTATCTTACATACGTTTCAACGTTCCCATTATAGATGTAAGAATCGCTGATAATGTGTACGACATATAGGTTGATTAATTGGCTCTTAGTGAAGAACTCTCTCAGCTTTATGAAAGGCCTAGTTTCGAGAGATGCTAGCTGACTCTAATCAGGTAGCTGGAAGACATTGTCTTCCAGCTCCCTGCTCTAATCTAACTGCGTGCATACATACTGCATGTCTTGAGAGCTGAGGAAGAGTACAGCAGACGCCTTCTTATGATGGACTGTAGCCTGCATATCGATGGTTAAAGTGTCAACGTTGACAACTTGGATTCTATTTATAGTTTCCCCATGTGTCAAAAAATGCAAAGTTTCACAGCACCCAAAAGAGACGCTTAAGAAGTCGACTGCTAGAGATGTGACAATATAGGCGTAACATACGCATGTGGTGGGCATTCTAGTACGTACGCAAACTATTGTGATAGTACAAATGTAATGGTTACATAAGTCGCAAACTGTATTAACATTTATCAATACCTGCATGAAAACAAATTGGGCATTCTTACAGAATACCTTAGATAATTCTTTCACATGTATCATACTAACGCCCTTCTGTATATTCTTTTCTCTATCAAAAACAGTCACTATCTTTTTTTTTTCTTTTCTTTTTTTGAAATGGCAATGAATCCACTATTTCCCATTGTCACAAAGAGGGTTCGTTTTCACAAAGAGGGTTCGTTTGTTCACTCGTGAAAATGAAAGATAGGCTGAATGATCCCTAATTTATTCCTAATTTGACGGATTGCAGATCAGTTAGATATGAGTTCTTAAACAACAATCTGTCTGTTCCTCATTGATCAGTGGTATGGAGTATTTTTTTTTATCAAGAATGAAGAAGATTGTGCTTTTTCAATGGGAAGAAAAACCCATGGAGTAGCAAACAACTACATACGATTACAATAAGTATTTTGTAAACAATGCTATGTTTGGATCTTTTGAACTCATATAGTTTCAAATGGATCAGTCCTAGAAGGGACGTTATCGACATGTATATTTCGTCTTGAATCATGTATTTAAGCATGTAACATATTCTCATAGGTTAGGGGAACCAGGTTATGGACAAAGCCCCAAATTAAATAAGACAAAATACATTTAACCCTTGACGAGATTCAATGCACTTTTGAGTAAGATCAATACATTACACTCCTTAGTTTTTCGTGTTTGCAGTCATTGAAGAAATGTAGATCAACGTACTATTTTACTACCATTTAAAATAAAGCTGTTCCAACGGAATTTCAGTCAAGCGATCCCCTGAACGTATTACTCGTTTTAATTTTTTTACCTCTCGTGATATTTCTCAGCAGGTGCGAACTTAACGGAGGAAAATGTACTGGATTCGTACGTCATCAGCCTGTATTGGTCCGTAGCAACCGTCACATCCACGGGGTAAGAGCAGCTATATTGTTTGGGTACATAGTCGTATTATTTCGCCCACAAGCTTCCTATCACGTTACGAAACGGAATTCCTTAGTGCACATTCCGATGGTGATGAATGTAAAACCGATATGAAGCGAGGCCGCTATGTTTCTCTGCCTCTTTGCTCCCAGTGTAATTAGTACAGGTTCACACTGCTCTTTAAACAATTTCGAGAAAGCGTTTTTATAATGTCTTTCATGTAGCTTTGCTGAAATACTCAGGCCGTGTGGCTGAAAAATAAATTAAAACACAATAACTTTTTATGGAATTTTTAAGGGAATACCAAGGGGCAGTGACCTCGTTCCACTGATTGATCACTGAAATTAAATTAATACTGGACCGAGACAAGTTCTCATCTCTCTGAAATTTAAGAGCGATTTTACTCCCCAATCATCATCTGTGAGGCCATGAAGTAGTACAAGTGTAGACTTACTATTTAAAAGGGCGCAAATAACGTACACTATTTAATCTGGCGTGCAAAAATGGAAGATGGATTCCTAGGCATTTAAAATGGATGTGGAGTTTTTATAAGAATGTTAAAATGACTTTTAATACATTTGTGTTCAATTTAAAAACATGAAGAGTATATTTTGTGTAATTGTCACACCAACGACAATATGCTGACTTACAAAATAAGATTTATAACACTATAACTTCCTTGGGTGTCACGTAACATTGTATTAGAAGACAGTTGCGAATCTAGTGCGAATTATTATACCCAAAGTAAAATCTTATTAATATAACAATGTCATGTCTGTTTATCAAATCATTCAAAAGTTAATTCTGAAAGTTTCGATATTTTTAAGAATGTGTAACAAAAAATATTTTCAGAGTCCTAATCGGCTTCTGGCCAGGCCCGTAGACAGAAAATGTACTCTGGAGGGAGGGCATGATAGCTTCCAGAGGGGGTATTTAAAAGGGGGAGTTATACTAAAATGAATTAGGACAACAGTAAGTTTTCAATTTCTAGGGAGCGAAAATTTTTGAGGACGGCTCCTCTGTTATATGATGCGTGCCTCGGGTTAAAACTTCTATAGCTCACCAGGTAGACTTCATGAAAAGGAATAAAAGTTACTCTTACAAAGGCAACATCCTTTGTAGTATATTAATTGCATTCTTAAAACATGATTCGCGAAGTCTAAAGTCTACCAGAACTTTCTTGTGTTTAGTCTTTGTGGGACTACATGCTTTTAATGGTGCTTTATTCACATTATTGTGAAGTTTCGCGTAGGTACACAAATATTTTAGAAACAGTATATTTATCCACGTGGCACTATATTTAAAAGTTACATGTACTGTAGTCATTTTTAAACCCGGCACGGCACTTCTTAGTCATGTGACAACATACTTGTCTCTGTGAATGTGAAAGTCAAGTCATGCAGAATAACTAAGTCCTTGATTTACCTTTAGTATGCAGGCCCGTAGCTAAGGGGGACCAAAAAGGCGGAGCCCCCTTGGAAATTTTTCCACCCCCTAGAAACTCTTCAAGGTGCCATTGACTTGACACATTTTTACACATTCGGCCCCCTTAAAAAATTTTTCACCCCCAAGCCATTTCGCCCCCTACAGTACCTTATCTGGCTACGGGCCTGATAGTATGGAGTATTTATTTTCTGAAATATCATGAATAATTCTTATGAGGGAAATAGTAACGTATTTGTAAGATTTAGCAGATGTTTCAACTAAGATCGGGGCAACTTTTTATCCCCCCACAAGGTGTTGAGATGTCTTGACCATTTTCGCTAATAAAGGGAATCTGTCATCTGCAGGATTTTACAAAGCAATATACACCTAATTGTGACTATGAAGTCTGATGAAAAAATGATATCTCTAACTTTCTCTATGCACTTTTTTTGAGCAAGCTATAGCATTCTAGTAAAGTAACATAGAAATTGATTAAATGGGCATGGATTTTTCATACATTATGTCCCAACATTTATGTGGAAAACACTCTGTACTCATTTAATGAAGAAATGTCACCTAAAGGGCAATTCTCGTCACCCAAGACAGTTCCAATACTCCCACCTTTACAACTTATAGTACCTCCTATAACTATATAATGCTCCTCCTTGTGCAGACACAGACCTTTTTTATTACTTAAGGTCATGTCCTGGTGAACATACAAGGCTATTATGTGTGGTCCAAGCACTCTCTGCATTGTGTCGAATGTGAGCTTCTATGCATCTTTTGAATTTCCGAACTTTGCTGTCAGTCAAAAAACAGTCATCAACTGATAATTTTGATATCCCCACACTAAAACCATACTTCGGGGTGACGAGTGTATGTCTTTAAACTGTTTCTCCTTGATCGCTGTGAGGAGAATAATTTCATCTCTGTGTAACTTTTCCTGCAAACAAAAAGTTTTTTTTTTTAATCACAAGTACCAACCTACAAAAACGAATCCTCCCTCGTCCATACACTATTACTTTATTTATAAACAGCAATTGAGGAAAGGTTGTTATACTGAAGAGACTTAACTGTTTTTCTTTTCTTTTTTATATACTACAAATATTATTGGCCAAAATATTGAGTATATTTATCTGGTCTGTTTATATCATCAGTTATGGTGACATAAGTGCCGTGAATGAAAAGGAGAAGATATATTCAGTGGTTGCTATGATACTGGGGATTGGTGTATTCTTTGGCCTTATCCTCGGTGGGATGGCATCCATGCTTACTAACTTTGATGCGCAAAGAGCTAATTACTGGCATCGTTTTACAGTTATAAAGGACACCTTGGTAAGGATAGTCAATCCGAGATTGACCATTGTAATATGTTTTCATAAATCTTTCTTTTAATTGTTTTGAAGGTGGCTAGTTTTTACATACATGTGTGCTATGAGGTGTCATCTCTGATCTTAATTACAATACTGAGACAAGGTGCAACATTTTCCAAATGGTTTGGATGAAACAAGAAACGTGTTCTATTCTCCACCGTTTAAAAGAAGTCACTTGTGAATTTCAAAATGGACATTAAAATTTCACTCTATATAGCATGGACTCATGATTTTTATATAGTAAATTTAACACAATTGATCCCTTTGAATTTTTCTGTCCTGTTATTATATCAATAGTATATGAGCTGACTAGAAGTGAGACAAATAACATTAACTGGTTAGTAGCAAATAAATATTACAATACAAAAAAATACAAGAGAAATTTAAAATAAAATAAAGTAGATTTGGTGTCCCACTTTACATTGTGACATATTATACCTTCAAATTGGCTGTGCATGAAAGCATTTAAGTAGAGGAAGATGGTCTCAGTCACAAGCTTTAGTGGTGCCTAATATATTCTAAAATGTACTAAACATATCAATAACTTGTTATGATATTATGTGCCAAAAACTGATTTTTTCCCCAGTGTAAATGGGACACCAAGGGCGTAACATTTACAAATTTATTAAAGCGTTTTTCCTTATTACAATGAGCTGTATAAACCCCTAAATCTTGAACAGGGTTTAAGATGTATCTTAAGGAAGCATTTGAGTAGTACTTTGGAATATATGCATCTCTACTAATTCTTTTTGTGCAAAATGGAATAGCACTGTGAACAGATTACAGATTCCCCGTGTAAAAACTACGTGTTCATTTTTGGTGTCCCACTGCAAATATAAATTTGTCATTTTACTACAATTGTTCTTGAAATATTTAAAAAGTAAGCTTGATGTATTTCCAAGTACTACATAGTCACTATTTAAAATGCAAAGTTTGCCCAATTAACAAAGCTGCGCATAGTAAAGTTTTGAGAAGAAAGTTTCACTTAGTAAACGGGACACCGCGCGACACCAAACGGTGTCCCGCTTTTAAGGGGTACATTTTCCACTAGCTCAACCCAATCTCCTCATTTTATGCATTTCCATTCCACTGAAGATCAAAAAGCATACTATCTACAACATAACACATCCATTTTAAGAGGACTTTAATAATGTTTTCAGTATTATATAGAAAATCTGTTTTTTGTGTACCGTTTACACGGGGAAAAATGAGCGTATTTTGAACCGTAACTATTGTTAGGAATAATTGTTTTCAAACTTTTGACATGATTTGCACTTTTCCTGTACCCAAACATAGTATGAAAAGGCAAAATTTCTAGTTAGCCTTTTAATTATGGAACTGGAAATTTTACCCAAATGTCACAAGTTGACTTCCCTATTTACGAAATTATCCATACACAAAACGTTTCTACCGCATTTGTCCCCTGTACAAGTTGCAGTGAAGGTGACGTAAGTTAGCTGTCAGCTATAGTGCCATGTTTTTCTGTAGACATAGATAAAATGCTACGATAAATTGATAAAGGAAGTTTGCATCTGTAGTTACCATAAATGTTTTGCTGTTTTTCTCAATTAATTCTATGAAGATCGTTTTATTATAATGATAGAATGTACAGATGACATTTGTTTTTAATACTTTATGTTGGTATGATTGAATGGCTTTGACGGCAGTCACTGATGCACATCTTTGGAGACATCACTGAAGCACATCTTTGGCGGTGTCGTTGGGGACATAGCAAGGATCATTTGCTTTAGATTTTATTAGCAATTAAAAATATGTCACTATGGTTTGCATGATTATTGCAATGAGATAGAAATAAAGTTTAAGTGCTCTCTATCTTCCTTGTGCCGGAAATTTTACTCATATGCTACTCAATATTTGAAACAGTCAAATTGAGGAGACTTTCAAGCTTAAACATTGCCAAACTTTTGAACAAAATAATCTTAGAAAATAAAAGACAAGTTTTGGATGACTAAATCTATATATGTCACAATCACACAAGTGATAATTCTCCCGCCCTTATAATTGCGAATCCAGTCTTTAAATATTCACTCATAAATGAAATAATGACTGTTGATCCCAGTAGGACATATAACCTAATACTAGCCGTTTTCTATCTTCATTTCTCCAGAGAGACCAAGAGGTACCCGAAGGACTTCAAAAACAGGTTGTTGGTTACTACGAGTACCTGTGGGTTAGAAAAACAGGAGCAACCGACGACAGTCTCATAAATATCCTTCCTTTGACCTTCCATGCGGAAGTTTCATTGAGCGGGACCAAGTACATCTTAGATAAGGTATGTGATGACAGTACACCTCAAACCATGGACCGTCAAAAAATAGAACCCAATTGTGTACAGATAGCCCTTCTGCACACAAACTGTGCAATTTCCTTTCATGTAGCAAAATGATAAATTATAGAACACTTAAGAAGTTAAGATCTTGCTCTCCTGTACAGAGAATAACAGGTGAGTTTAAGTTTGAACAGGAAAGGGACTTTGAATGAAAATGTAAATGATTATAACCTTCATTTGTAAAAGAGAAAGCAATCGTTAATGACATATTTACATGATCCGTAAATCTCTGGGATGAAGGCACAGCTCAGAAATTCCAAGCAAAACGTAAACGACAACGTTAGTCATTCCTAGCTGAATTAAAACAAGTGGTCCAATCAAAACAGTATCCGTATCACATATGAACCATGTTTTGTCGTGAAATTTGCTTGAGTCACTTTGCTGGTATGCTATGGTTGGAATCATCTTACAAATTAAAGCTTTTTGCAGATAAATAAGAGTAGGTATTGGTACAGTGATTTGAAATTTCCTTTAATAAATTTGCATTTGGAGAAAAGATTTTGAAATACGCATGTTACTAGCCTGTTAAAAGTATTGTAATTTTTACGTCTTCAGATGAACAAACGACAGGGTGTGCTTGCTCTTAGTGTCTCGTTCAAACTAGAGACCCATTGAAAGATTACAATGTGATTTTAGACTGTACCGCAAGCTAATACGCAATTATTTTTAATCAGAAATCATTAATGATGAAATTGTTTCCTTCTCCGCAGGCTCCTATGTTCAAAGGCCTCAGTGATGGTTTTCTACGTATGTTGTCACTCGAAATAAAACCTGCTCTGTACCTCCCCAACCAAACCATCGCATGTCGGAATGAGATATGTCATAACATGTATTATATTCAAAGAGGCGAAGTCGAGGTATGTGACGTTTCATCTATTGCTACAAAGTCAAATTAATTACTTACAATAATTCAACTGCCAGACTATGACTCTATTCCTTCTGGTTTTGTAATTATATTTTTAGTCATCTAGTATAGATTCTCGCAATATTATCAACGTAACAACTAGTTAATTGTTTCTGCCCCCTTTGGATATAATCAAGTATAGACGAACACCTTTACATATTAAAGCCGATGGGTCGTCTAATAAACAAAGCAATACACCTTAAATAACACAACTGTTAATAACATCGCAACCTTGAGAGTCCTTGATTAAAATGACAATATTGAATACTGTTTTACAGCCTTGCTCTGTTATACACGCTCACTTACAGTTTACAATGATCGTGTAATACAAAGAGAGTATATTCGAATGACATCTTACTTCTATAATAAAAAACGAAAGAGTTAATTAGCCCACTCTCAGTCGTTAATTCTGTTCATCGTCAGGTATAATTGTTTGTGTTAAGTATGACTAAGAAGTAGGCCTTCTACCAAGAAACGTATTGTTTTAACTGTCTTGGATAATGCAGTTTACTTGAATTTATTTGTTTAGACGAAACGTTAGAGGAACCTGATAGTAACCATTGCTTGTACACAACATCGATGCAAGTAAGGTAGTCTGAATAACGGTTTGAAGTTTTAGATGGCCTATTTGAAAATTTTTCCAACCGTTCTCACGTTACGCAATTTAAGCAAAAGTTGGAATTAAAGTGACTTGGTATGAGCTGGTCGTTCTCAGCTCCTATCTTCTACAACAAGTAGCACACCCTGCAGATTAAAAAACAGTTCATGTGCTAAATTTACTAGCCTAATTTAACTAGCCTACTTGTTTAATAATGACGGTCCCCTTTTTATAACTCTGTACTAAAGTATGTACTATATATAGAGACATTTCGTCCTCATAACGCCCACCTACGCATCAAATTATATTTTATCTTTTTATAAATAATGACATGATTGACTATAGGAAAGAGTTTGTACAATATATAAAATGCCAAACTTGGGTAAAAATTTCCTTTCTCAGATGAGTAATAAGAAAACCCCGTTGAACATTATAGTTTTATAAAACTTTACTTCATAAGCAGTGACTCTTCTTTGAAAGGTGCGAAGGTTCACGGACATTAATATTGGGTTGCCGACGTGAACTGATTCAAATGAAAGATTGTACTGAGGTATCCACTAGCAAATTGATCATGTAAAGCCTTGCTTGTTTGGTTACTTTGTAGTGTCATCGTTATTTCAATTTATTCTCTATCAACCCTCTACTCAAAATCATCTGGATTTCGACGAAAAATACACTGGAAGTCAACTGTCCCACTATAATAAATTCTCAGAAAGCCGCAACTCTAAATGTCAATTTAAGCTCACAATGTATAAACCTCTGACTGAGTCAGGGTTGTATACCGTATGACAAACACCAAACCGTGGTTTACGGGGTGATTTAACTTGCCAATAGAAATTCAAAAGCAACAGCGACAGAGCGAATAAAGGCCAAAGAAGTTTAATAAACTACAACAGTTGTTGAGTCATATAAGGTATGGAAGAGCTCTCTGTAGACTGTAGAGACAAGACACCTAATATTAACATGTTTTGTTAAAAAATGAATTCAGGGAATCTGTGAGGTCATTATTAGTATTAATTCCAAGTTCGTCCAATCACCTTTATTTTCAACCTTGTGGTTGGTTGTCAGTTACCCTGATCGTGTTCGCAACTTGTTGGGTTCATGTTTTCAAAAACAAACTTTTAGCCTTATACTGTAATTCCCAAGTCGACTTTTAACAATCATGTTAGGCTTCTCACTGTGGTGATTCAAAATTTGAGGTATGAGGGTACTTAATTAAATGCAGTCCCTCCTTTAAGTAGGGCTCTCAGTTGAACTTTTCGAAGAACTCATTGCTTTTCGGTTCCTATATGGTGCATAATGAATAAGTTACTGAGTTCACTTGCGCGGCTCAGTCCCAGTCCTTTATATAACCTTTATTAAGCATGACGTCACACCCTACTTTATAGCTACATCCGTCGATTTTCACTGTTTAATAGAAAGCTTTCCGGTTTTTTATGCATGCGGCCTTCCGGTTTCATTCCCCTTCCCTCGGTCTTTTTTTTTTTTCGTGTTTGAAAGATGCTTTACCTGTGATTGCCTTTAGGAAGTAAATTCGTGCAGTTCCAAAATAGTTGTCAAATTGTCAAAATAATGTTACGCAAAGCAGGGCACAGTAAACCACAATAAAAAGCATTGATTGCAGAAATTGTATTTCCCAAAGTTATGTCATGATTTCAGTATTTTTCCCTAGATCTCTTCAGCTATTTTTGTGTATGAAAAGTTGGAAATCTCAAAATTCTGAGATCAGTATCATGATTTGTTGACCAAATTCTCACTTTTGTTACAAACCTGCAGTGAGACTTAAATGCCAGGAATGTATCGTCTACGGGCAGACGGGGCAACCTCCGAAAAGGTTTATCGCTGTTGCAAAAATTGTAAGCCCAAAACTGCAAGGAACGCATCCGCAACTTGAATTTGTTGACATATGAGTAATTCCGAAAATAGGGAACTCAACTTGTGACATTTTGGTAAAATTTCTAGTTCCATAATTGAAAGGCTAACTAGAAATTTACCTTTTCATATTATGTTTGGGTACAGGAAAAGTGCAAATCATGTCAAAAGTTTGAAAATAATTATTTCAACAATAGTTACGGTTCAAAATACGCTCATTTTCCCCGTGTAAACGGGACACCAAAAAGAGATTTTCTGTATAATACTGAAAACATTAGGTCCTCTTAAAATGGATGTGCAACGTTGTAGATGGTATGCTTTTTGATCTTCTGTGGAATGGAAATGCATAAAATGAGGAGCTTGGGTTGCGTTTGTAGAAAATGTACCCCTTAAAAGCGGTGCCCCCTTTACTTAAGTGAAACTTTCTTCTCAAAACTTTACTATGCACAGCTTTGTTAATTGGGCAAACTTTGTATTTTTAAATAGTGACTATATAGTACTTGGAAATACATCAAGATACTTTTAAATATTTCAAGAACAATTGTAGTAAAATGACAAATTTATATTTGCAGTCGGACACCAAAAATTTACACATAGTTTTACACGGGGAATCTGTAATCTGTTCACAGTGCTATTCCATTTTACACAAACAGAATGTAGAGATGCATATATTCCAAAGTTCTACTCAAATGCTTCCTAAAGATACATCTTAAAACCTAGTCAAGATTTAGGGGTTTTATACAGCTCATTGTAATAAGGAAAAACTAAATTTGTAAATGTCACACCCTTGGTGTCCCATTTATACTGGGAAAAAGATCAGTTTTTAGCACACAATATTATAAGGAGTTATTGACTAGTTAAGGAGTTATATAAGGCACCGCTAAAACTTGTGACTGAGACCATCTCCCTCTGCTTAAATGCTTTCATGCACTGCCAATTTGAAGGTGAAATATATCATAATGTTAAGTGGACGCCAAATCTACTGACTCCCTTATTTATGGAATCACCCATATGGATTTAATCCCAAAAGGTTATATGGGATCATAGACAGCTCTGGAGCAAAGTTTATGTTTTGGGACAGTTAAATGGGTGTCTGTATACTCATTCATGTTTACAAACAAATGACGCCACAGCTGGTTGGCAAAAGAGTTGTTAGGGTGCACTTACACTGTCGTCACAAGGAAAAGTAGGCTGAAATTTGTCTGCTCAAACGTTTACACGCGCAGCACCTACACACATGTGCTATTGCGCAACCAGTGCGGACTGCTAAAGGACGACGACGGTATAAAATGTGGGACAGGATAGAAAAAAATGATGTGACAAGGCGAAAATGTAATTAGGCTCGATACACATAACGTTTAATTACAAGTTTAATGCAATGATAATCCGTAATAATCATTAACAAATTGATGCAATGGGTTTATGGGTCTAGAGGCTTCCCACCCCCTCCCCACCCCTACCTGCTTTACCATAAGCCTGTGTAGAAACTGAGCCGTAAAACCTCATCTAACTAACTAACCATAAGCCTGTGTTGTAGTCGACTTAAAGGGAAAATCAGGGGCGTAACTACCGGGCTACAACCCCAGAAATTTTCGAAGTGTCGTCCGTCGGGAAAAAAATGCCTCTTTCTTTTGTTAAAAAAATAATTTATTTGGGGCTACAGAATTGTCGAGAACTTTACTAATGATTATCTTTTACGTAATGTATGTCCAAAACTGTGCAATAAAAGCCTTATTGGAATGTGATGCAACTCACCCTGACTGCTCGTCGGGGATGAGTTGTCGGTATCAGAAGTCAGGTGTGTCGGGTCGCAGTCGGATTGCAAGTGAACCGTACGCGCACATTGCTGAGGTGGATATATTCAAAAGTCATCTACTGTTTGTAAGTCACACATGGTCGAGCACACAGAGCTGTCGTCTGATTTCCAAAAGCTTCTTTATTACAAGAAGAGTTGCTTTTTGGGTCAATGACAGCCGAACACTGCCACGGCCTAACAAAACCGCGACGACCCTCCCTTTTCCCCGACTTCACTCCGATATCAAACACTTTGGTATTTCCGTCGAAGTCAACTGGTCAAAGAAGACTGTCGGATTGCAATCGAGACAGACATTGAGGTTGAAAACGAAATTTAGGACACACCTAACCGAATCGTCTGCCATGTGACTGTGTTTTACTGTCGCGTAGCAGTCGGGTCTGTGCAGTATGCGCTAGTTTTTCACTTACTAAACTCATTAAGTCGGAGGCATTCGAGTTTCTTATAACCTTAAGGATGCGTACATTTTGTATTCCGATGATTGCGAAAGAAGTTGGCTTTTCCGACTCCTTCTGTAGATGCAGTTCCTAGAAACATTATCAAATGGTCTTTAAAACTCTATTTTTCGGGGCGCTTCACGCGCATCCTTCATGACCACTATTTGTCCAATTATTAATTCAAGAAGGACTGAACCTGCCTTAGATTATTGCGAAGTCCCGCGTGGCAGCTTTTGTAATCCGAGTTCCCAACCCTCAAACCTGCTGCGTCATA
>WURT03372090.1:31413-44555 GCA_009936505.3 Holothuria glaberrima | reverse complement strand
AATTATCACCAGAATTATCACACCCAGAATTAGAAGCAAAAGGTACCAAGTAACAGATAATGTAAAAGACAAAATGTGTACGATATTGAAAGCAAATTCCCATCTTAGGATTTAATTTCCCCGTCCCCTCTATACTCTACCCCATCCATGCATGTGGAGGTATTGATACAAAATGGTGCCAGACTAACGGCATTAAGTTGTATAATATGCAATTATGGCAGTGGTCTTTGCTGTGGTGTTTGGGTTTGTAAATAAGGCCAACTTTTTTTGCATTGAATTGTTGCCTTTGAAAATGGTTAACTTGATTGTTAGAAAACAGATAAGATTTTTTTTTTTATTGTAATCAGTGTATTATCTTTAAGGAGCAGGAGTGGATGGCTCTTCAATGGAAAAAAGCAATTTCAAAGGTTAATCAGCTGTACAGTTTTTCAAGTTTTAATACACTACTACCATTGGCTTTAAACATATTGTAGGTTTGTGTGGGAAGTTTTTCATAAGTGTAATTCTAAAATCACTTTGTATTGCAGACATCCCAGCTAAAATGATGCACAGATGTATTATAGCTTTACACATGCACATAATGCAGTTGTATAGTTTGCCAGGGGGTGGGGCAACAGCCAACTGATACGGCCCTGATCGGGATGGCGGGTGATTATCTTAATGCTTGGATACTTGAAAAGGCACCTAGATTTACCATGTACAGTAAGAGTGTAGTAAATTAAAAATAAAATATAGCTGTAAAGTAATGGCAGTAGGGGCTAATTATACTGTTCTATGACCAAATTGTTTTTAATCAATTGGTGTCGTTACCCCCAAGTGACCCCCACTTTTGTGGTTATGGGGAAGGGTGGGAGAGCAGATTATCTATTACAATTGTGTAGCATGGATTGTTGTCAACTGGTTTCAGCTTTTCCCCTAAGTGTGACGCACTAATTATGACTTGAACAGTTTGTACAGTAGTAAGAATGATTTCAAAACTCCGCATCAATTGGCAGAATGTGATTGAGTGCTTCCTGTTGCTACTTTATGAAGTTAGCTCTACTAAGAATGATTTAAATTGTCTGCTTTATTGCATGTTACACATTGGGGTCCAGTAAGAGGGGAGTGGACATATTTCATGGTATGCTTGCAGGTTTATTACATCCTAACTCTTGCGGACAACAGTAACTACACAGATCATAAACCTTTGCTTGATGGCAACCATACTCTTCTGCTCTTCTGTATATACATTTGAAGTTGTATTTATTCATATCACGACGAATTGTGACATTCCAGTCAATAAGTAACATGTTTGGGATATCTGCCTGTCTCTTAAACTGAAAGAGCAAAGAGATGCGATGAAGGAGGGGAGGACTGTTGTAGGACAAGGGATGAGGCAAATTTAGGATGAAGAGGGAGGATGTTGAAGCAGTGTATTTGTCATTTATCATGTTTTATGAATCTAATCAGATGGAATGCATTGAAACATTGACGTTACAGAAGAGAGCTTACACTGAAGATTAAAGAACATGGACAAATTTACTCAATTAAATGAAAAATGTTTAAAGTGCATTATCAAATCTTTTCTACAACAAATTTACATAATCTACATTACCCCTCATTACCTCCTAACTGTTTGTGAGGTTACAATTTAAAAATTGACTTTTGCATGTGTTTAACATGTATGGATATCAAAGGGCTTGCTTTGCAACCCATTGCCCCAATTTCCTTCCATGCTCTGCACATTGTGTGAGAAGTTTTAGGCCTCCTAAAAAGTTTTTGTGCCAATTAAAGTTCTGGACTTATTCATCAGTTTCCAGTGCACTTATTATTACTTGTGTAATATTGACTTTCAAATATCCTTTGCAAATCATTCAGTTGTGTCGGGAGGAATTTTGGGTACAGCTCAATTGTGTGGAAAATGATATGAATGTTTTTCTTGGTCGACTGATTGTACGGCCAGAGATGTATGCGATACATACAGTTGCCATTGACAATCTATATGAATTAGAGATGTATGCAATACATGTTGATTCCATTGGCAATTTATGCGAATTAGAGATGAATGCAGTACATGGTGATATTGACAGTGTAAGTGAATTGTATCAGTTGTAGGGAAGGCTTGACCATCACTCTATTTTAGTGCAAAAACAAATAGGAAACGACCATCTGTCTCGCTCCTCATTACCTCCTATTTATGTAATTCCCCAACTTGCCTGCAAGTATCATCTGGCATAAGTTGTTAGTACCGGGATAGCACCCTCACACTGCTAGTGGGCTACGTAGTATGACCACTGGTATGATCTGCCACTGCTGGTTGACGCCAGTCAGGCCACACTAGGATATAAGAAATGCCCTTACCTCAGAATGTGATATCTGACAAGTACTGATCTCAGAGTAAGCAAAATAGTATAGTTACTTGCTTTCCAAGATATACTGTACACGCCCTTTTCCAGCCCTGCATGTTTCTCATCTCGATAAGCATCCATCAAGTTCCTCATAATTACTGTAACCTGTTCCGAGGAAAGGCACAAAAGAGTTCACCATATGTAGTAACTGAGAATGTATAAGTATGGTATATATTTTCTTGTCTTTCTTTTGGAAGAAAATTTGTCATTCCTGGAAAATTGTCTCTCACCGTATTTTTTTTTTTTTGTTGGACAACCTGTGCCAAAGGCGATGTTTGAACCCCTATGACTCAGAAAAAGATCTGCTGGCACTCCAGTAATTCCGGGCAAAACCCTGAGGAAATCATTCATGCTAATACTTCTAGATGGAAAATCAAGG
The DNA here is from genome assembly GCA_009936505.3 of Holothuria glaberrima. Classification (NCBI taxonomy): domain Eukaryota; kingdom Metazoa; phylum Echinodermata; class Holothuroidea; order Aspidochirotida; family Holothuriidae; genus Holothuria; species Holothuria glaberrima. The sequence continues at coordinate 41,789 of WURT03372090.1, read as the reverse complement.
GCGCCCTCTGTAGGCTACAATACATTGTCATCACAGACTAGAAGAAGGGAATAAAAAGCTTATCATAAACTGGAAGGAAACATGGTACATTCCATTATACACTGAATGTTACTATACAATTACAGTGTGTGCCAAATATACCTCCTATGGAAGAGTTCCCTTCTGTACTGTGGAACTATTTACATGCATGGTTGCTGGAAGTTTATTCTACAGGTCTCCAGAAATGAAGTGCACCAGCCGTAACGATACTGCATTATCATTGTAGACTAAAAGAAAATGAAAGAAAAACATACTGTCCTATAGACAAAAAGTGTTGCAGTTAATACATTGATAATATGTGTGAATAATACTTCATACGAAAGTATCCTCGTACAGTACTGGAGTTAACACATTTACCTGCATGGTTCCTGAAAATAGGCCCGAAATGAAAGTGCGCCCTCTGTTGGCTGTAATGTACTGCTGTCATAAAGTAATGTTGTTAGGATATTGTGGTAATGGATTTTTCAGATCTCAGTGTCATCCTAAACCAATATTTGGAAAAGGAGCATTCTGAATGCTGAACAGTTGGCTACGTGGCACACCACTGCTGAATGTTATTTCATTTTGATTTGATGAAATATTGAAACTTATATTCATAATACTCAAATAATGTACAAATTCATAACATATTGGACAGTAACAATTGGTAAGGTAATATTGGCATTTGAGGTAAATTTTACAAACCAGTACAGGATGAAAATGAGGAATATTGGCTATGCTGATGTGGATAATCATCCCACAGGCGTGTAGGTATAGTACGAGAAGGGGGACCTGATGTTTATTAGGCCCCCCAAAATTGTTTGTGTCTTAATAAAATGTGTAAGAATTTTCAGGAGAGCGATCAGTGCCATGACTAGGCCCCCCTAAAAATTTCATCCTATAGCTACACCCCTGTCATCCTACCAACATACATCACGGACACGTAGAATGGTAGAAGAAAGGAAAGGATGCCAATGTTGCATTAACAACTGTTGTAATATATATATATATATATATATATATATATTTCACTAATTCCCCCCTTGGGGTGAAAGAAGTTGTTGAAAAGTCCACCATAGGGCGAAAAAAAATACGGCTAAAAAACGGATTCCCCTTAACGTTTTCACACACCCTTTATATAGGAATACGTAAACGTGTGGTAACGTCCTTTTACAGACACAATCTATGCTATTACTTCAAAGTTGACGAATTTACGGACACGTATCTGTTAACACGCACAGATGGCAGGCCATTGAAATAACGTTGATTATATCTTGACTATGTTGGGGGGAAATATATGCTTATGTATTTTATTATTTTTTTTTCGCCTTAAAGTAGGAAGATATAAAGACTTTCGCCTTAAGGGGAGAATTAGTGTTGTATATATTGACAGTTAGTATTGTAATAGGATCATTCAACAGCTTTTGTTCAAAACAAAATTTTGGGCTCCTCAAAAGTTACAGTATGTCGGCCATTTTTGTGCACACCAATGGCCTCAAATGGCCTGCAGGCTGTTACTTGTGAATGTAGGCCTTATGGACTCTAAACTTTCTTTGCCCCCAGAAGGAAAAAAATAAGTTATTTCATGTTATGTTACTGTTTGTGGTATCCTTCTGTGTGTAACTACAGAAATGAGAATTGTTGAAAATTGGTATCATTGTGGAAAATGTTATGATACTTAATTATAAGTTTGCTTCTATTTTTCATCATTGTTTAACAGGAAAAAGAGAGATAACAACCAATGGTGGGAACTGTTTGACCCGAATACGTCAAGATTCTACTATTATAATGAGATGTTACAACAAACTGTATGGCACAGGCCACAGAACTGCGACATTATACCTCTTGCCAAACTACAGGTATGTAAATTATGGGGTGATGGTTGGGGAGGGACTGGGGAGGATGGGGGAGGGGAAAGGTTTAGGGGAGAAGTTCATCCAAACGCTTTAAGATTTTACCTCGAATTTTACAATGAAAGGTATGGCACAGGCCACAGAACTGGGATATACATCTCTTGCCAAACTTAAGGCTTGTATATGGTTAGTCTGTGTTGAGAAGGTTCATGGGGAAGGTGTGATGGTGGACATGGTTGACCCAAACACTGAACATATTCTCTTACAGTACTAATTAATGATACGCTACAATGAATGGTATGGCATATATACAGAAAAAAAAAACTTGTGACATATGTTTGTCTCTTGTCAAACTACAAGTACAGTTATGTCATCTGGACTGATGTCAGAAAAGGTGTGTGGGATGTGGAGGGGGGGAGGGGGGTTGGTGCCGGGGTATGGTGCAAAGGTGCTGAGGTAGAGAATGCTTGAATGTACTGTAGGCTAGACCACATGCTTACTGACATTATTGTAACGTATACCAAATTCCTCATCTGTTATGCAGATATTGAGTAGAATAGAAGGGGTGGGGTGGGGGTGGGGGGAGTGGGGGAGGGGAGTGGGGGAGTTATTTGCTTGTAGAAGCATAACACTAAGTGGCGACTAATGTTCAAAGATGTGATGAAGAATGGGGTAGTTTGTAAGTGATGATCTATGGGGTTGGTTTTAGTGTTAGGAGAGTGAGGTATTTCTCGAACATCCTTTGCCCAAATCAAACTATTGCCTCATGCTACCAGTACAAGAAAAGTTACTTCATGTTCGCAGTAGAACTTTGCTACTACGGTAAGTACTGTATACATAGTAGGCCTGTAGAACTCCTTATATTGCAAGAATGTAACAAGACACGTCTAAAGTAGTTGCCGTGTCGTTACATTAGGTATGGTGCAGAGTACAGGTTGGGTAAATTGTAACGACCCTGTTTTTTGGCATGTTTTGCACAGGGTAGGTATCTGGTGTTAATTTTTTTTTTGAAAATGCAAAACAGTTCAATAACAAAAACGATGGTGCTATTTGAAAACATCCACATTTGGCACAGCAATGTCAGAGTGGTATATGTCAGGACTGTTTTAAGAAGCAAAACTGCCCACACATTTTAAATGAAGAAATGCCCCCATACTCACTTAAAAAGGTCATGAGCTCACCACATTGTCCACATCTAGAACAAAACAACCATCTCTTCAAGTTAGACTACACCGTATTTTGATAAAGCCAACTGTCTAAGAAGAGGTCTTGGGAGAAGCCAAGATTGATAGTTTTGGTGACGTTTCGTAGCAGGCGCCGCAACTAAAAACAGGTTAGACCTTGGTAGATCCATTTGAATAGGGTGGAAAATTTTGGAACTTTTCAACTTTAATTCACCATTAGGATTTCTTTAGTAATGGTAGCCTGTATGGTTGCGAACCAATAATAAACATGTCATTGAAAAGACTGCATACCTTGTCAATTCTTTTATACCTGTATCCCCATTGTGTATGTGTTATGTCTTCGACACTGATGTATTACTACTCCCTAATGCAGTAAGATGAAGGCTGTCCATTAAAATACCTAGGTGACATTTATCTGTTTCTGTAAGGTGGAAAATATTTCTCATGCTTGACTGAAAGAATTGTGTGAAATGTCAGGTGTGAAACACAGTATGCATTGGGAGTCTTAACAGTAACTACCCTGCCTGACAGAGTATGTGAGCTCTGTCCTGATGAAAGGGAGATTTAAAAAGGTCACAGGTCAAAGGGCAAAGTGAGGTCCACAGCTGTAAAATAGTGATAATATGGGGCACTATGGAGTTTGGGTGCTAGTATAGTATATGGAAACTACTGTAGATGTGTACAGCAGAAACTTCCTGAAATATGCTAGTAAGTAGCAAGGTACCATAGAGCTATGTCTACACTTACAAGTGGGCCACTTAGATCTGTATGTGACACTTAGGAATATTTTGATGGCACCTGAATGATTCAAAAGAGACCAAATGTGATCTAAATTGTGGAGGTGGTTAGCCACCCGACATGAAGTTGTGTAATGTAATTTATAAGCCACATAAGCTTCTCCTACATTAAGTTGTGGTCTCATAGCATTGTAAAACAACTGCCCTTCAAGGCCTGAATGATTTGACTTTATGGTTGCGTCTTTGTAACGAGGACCTTTGTAGACCCTAGTGGAAATTTTGGCAAGTAGGGAATTAAAAAGCATGCAGCTATGACATGCAATAAAAACTTCTGCAACCTGAGTCAAAGTTTGAAAATTGCCCAAGTGCAGTGCATTTAAAATGACACTGTCAGTACTGATAGAGAAACGTTATAAAGTCTATAACCAGATATCCATTTTTGCCATCATGGTAGTGCCCTTTGTCAAATTCTTTAGTGTAATTGTTGAAATTCTCGGCAGCCTTATTTACTCTCAAAGCATATTACATTTTTTTGAAAAGAAAGGCGATACAGGTAAGCTGTGATCTTAAAATTACACCCTGTTAAAACCAGCATTCAAGGTCGTAATAATCCTTGTTATTCTTGGTTATAGGCTACATTATTTGAATACAAATTTATCACCTGATCCTTCACTGTTTGCCCTCTTTAAGATCATATTTCATGCTTCATATGATAACTGTGCCAATTATTATTATGATCATCGCAAAGTGGTTTCAATTGTCGGCCCGACTTCATTGCATTCCCCGGTAAATGACAGTCTTAATACGGTGGTAACACTTAATAAAGTAGCTGACAACTTCTTCTGCCATCACGTTTTAGAGATGACTTAAGTTTGCTCAGCCATTTATCCAGGCCTGATTAGGTTTCCATGATTCGCCCAAAGTGCAGGCTTGATTGCGTTTGGCTCTCAGATCCTGAAGTTTGTCAACAAAGAAGCGGCTTCCCCTCGAGTCGGTTTCATAACTTCAGCCAACGGGAGGAGCAAACTAAATCTTCTGAAATCTACCGACTTGTGAGTGTCAACTCTGATAACGATGTTTGTTGGTAGAAAGACCCCAAAGAACTGGCGATATGAGGTCACCTTCAAGTTTTGTCAGAACCGTTTACCGTAAGGTCTTTCCAGGTTTGAGTTGCATCACATAGTGGAAGACAAAATATGACTCCTTCCCTCTAATTGGAAATTTTCAGATTTAGTCACGGTTACAGAGAGAAAAGATTAATACAGAGAATGCAAGCAAAGAAGATAATGAATAGAGTGTGACACTTTGGGTAGAAGTGTTATTTCACTTTTGAAAGTTGTCGTATTTTACAGTCGGGATATTTTAGTAATTTCGTTGGGGCCATGGATGTGAATATTTGGATGTAACCTGTCTGAGATAAATATCTGTAGACCTTAAGGATATACAGTATTGTACTCCAAAAGAATTTTTGTTTACAAATTGCTGTTTTGAAAAAGAAAAAAAAAACTAAATTGTTACAAAGCAGTTGAAACCTTTGCTGGGTGCATTTTATGGAATGTCATATTCTAAGGTAAGGAAACATGAATTATTTTCGGTTGTGTTTTTGGCTTGCTTTCGTTTGTTTTGTGTTTGTTTTAAATAAAGTAACTTAGTTTCATTGCTTGTGTGAATGTTGAATCTGTTGTGAAGAGTATGGCTTAGCTCTTTCCCACAATGAATTTAAAAGGAACTTGTTCCTTTTACATCTCTCTCCCTCCATTTCTGTGTTAATTGTTATTGTTATTGTGTTTGAAACTGATCAGTAAAAAGTTCTAAATATTTCTTAGCTGTAAAGTACTTTCCGTTTTTCCTCCTTTCCCATATACTTTGTTTTGTTTTGGTCGTATAGATGATCATTGGAATTTGTGGAAACAATTCATTTGTGCTGGTACCTTGTACTTAGGTTTATATTTGTTGGAACTTAAAATGAATTAGCATTTTTGGTATGATCTTTCAGTACTATAGCGCGGTGCTTGCAGTATTATAATTTAGAGGCTTAAAATGTACTCATGGTCTGTAGGATATCAATACCAGCAAATGTTTATCAGGTGTGACAACATACTATATACATGTAGTATTGTATTGTACAGGCTGTAAGGCACACGTACATATACTGTAGCTTCCCATCCATGCAATGTGATACTGTTGTTGTAAGTTTTGAATGGTATGCAATGTGATACTGTTGTTGTAAGTTTTGAATGGTTTATATGTGAGATAGTCATTAATTTAATGCATGGATGTTTGACATGACACGTACTACTGTATACTGGGTATCGGTCCACCGAAGGTGGTACCAACAGGATAACAATTACTGCACAATAACTAGAGGAAACATCTGCAGTTAAATGGAATGAAAACTTTTTGGAGTTGCGCTGCACAGTACTGTACGTGGATTTTAATGCAGTGCACTCATGTATACAGTTGTGGAAATGGACATATTGAAGGACTTGGTGGTTTGCTTAATTAATACTCCACAAAGTGAATTTTTATATCAAGTGAAAAACTTTCAGTGGATCTCTAAAAAATGAAGAAGGTGAAGAAATTTACAAGTAATCTCAGGAATTGGAAGTCAATGGCTGTAAGTTTTGGGTGCATAGGTGAAGTACAGTATACATGTTACAGAGCTTAGGAAAGTATAGTGTATCTGTGGATCCATCTGTCTGGCCTCCAGCCTGTCTGTATGTTTTTCTGTCTGTCCGTCCATCCATCCATCTGTCCGTTCCTGTCCACCCGTCCGCCTGTCTGTTATGTCTGCATCATGTGTCTATCCGTCTGTCTGTGTCTGCTTGTGTCTGCTTGTGTCTGTCTGTTTGTATGTCTGTTAATGTCTGTCAGTCCATTTGCCTGTTGTCAGCCTAGCTGCACCTCCTTCTATGTGCATTCTGTTGCTCTGTTTTGTCAAAAATTCTTTCATCTTCACTTGAAGGGTAAGCATATGTTAACAATGATAATAGTTTAAGTAATACTTTGATGACTTGATAAGTACTGCTGTTCACAACTGGCAAACATAAAATACTTGGTGCTGAGAAGCCTCTTTCACATTTTACTTCCCAAAATGATCCCCATGTTAAATAATTTCCTTAAATACTTGGAGTGAGGGATTAGAAACCACAGCATCACAGCTGACAGCTGTGGTCAAGTAAGACAAATATAAACAAGTATCTGGGATCACATTCATTGGGGTGGAAGAGGTGGTTTATACTACTTTTGACTGATAAAGTCCATTTTGTAATTAAAATAGTAGCCCTTTCCCAGCCCCCCTCCCTTGCCTTGTATGCCTAAGCCATTAAGACATCAAGTTTGAAATGCCCCCCAAACCAGTGTGAATATCTTTCCTGCATGTAAGTAAATTCATCCCTGGCAAATTACTAGGTGGTACTTCAGAGATTGTTATAATCTAGAGTTTTTCATTTTGGCATTGTGGGATGTATGTAAATGTACTGCAAAGGCCTTGAAAGGCATGTCTCCTGACTGCTTATACTTGCAGCTGGTGTTTTAAACAAATAGAATGTATATTAGGCACATATGAAGTGGACAGGCTTTCCTAACTATTTTAAGACAAATAAAGATATGACAAGGGTTGAGATGCTGTGTCAGATTTCCATTGTAAATTATAGGAAAAAATGGTTTACATTTATCATTAATATGATTCCACAGTTACATCAGTGTGAAAAGTTGACTGCTATAAATAGTCATAGTGTAAGGCCAATTAAAATTAAAAAAATGTTTCATGTGTTTGCAAAAGGAGGATGATGAGGGACTTTTTTATTTTTTATTTTTCCAAGATGGCTTTTCTGCAATCCTCAGTACATTCATTTTAAAGGGCACATGTGTACAGTAGTATAACCTTGTTTTATTGTGTTATGCTTTAGTTAGAACTCCTTAAACACCGTTGTAGCTTAACGTAAAGTATAGGCATACTTTGATGTAATTCATCGTGCCACACAGTAATTACATTAGCGAAGACACGGAGCGCTAGCGGCAGTAGTATAGGGAGCTAGCGCAGTGTCTAACTTTACACATAAGTACTGTACGTTGTAAAGACATGATTGGAAAGCAAATACTGCATGAACAACGAGTTTGCAAGTAATTATTTTTGGGTACATTTTTTGTAATTTTCGTTTTTCCCTCATTTTTCCACAGATAAAAAATAAAAAATTATTTCATGCAGCCTCAAAAAAGGAAGGGGTGGGGATGCGAAATATATATATTTTTTTACTGCGCCTAATGCTGAACTGCTGTTTTGTGGCTCTATATAGAATCATGTATAGTATGAGCAAATGAAGTGCTTACAGCAGTGTTGGAACCAAGCCTCAAAATTTGGGAGGGGGTGTGAGGGCGGGGGTGGTAAGAAGCAGTTCCCTTACTCCTATAATATTTTGGAGGGAATTTTGGTTCAAAGGGTAGGGGGACCCGATAACTTTCAACGTAGAATTTCAACTTTTCCCAATAGGTTTTACCAACAGGGGTAGGATATTTTTGTATGAAATTTTAATACTACAGTAGCAGGATTGTTGAGAAAATTAAGTGTGGGAATGGCACAATCTTGCTGCCTTATGTGAACACTGATATATGTGTTGTGTGTGGAAGTATTCTTGGAGTTGCATACCTGATGTGTAAATGTGGACTGTTGATTCGTCCATTAGAATACAGGATTGCAAAATAAACAGAACTGCAAGAATAAAGAGTTTAATTATGTACAGTATCAGTTTCTATAGTACAGGAAGTGTTATAAAAAAATTAAGACAAAAGCCACTCACATGCAGCATTGCTTTTTCTTTTTTTGGGGGGTGGGGGAGGGTTAAGGAGGGGTATTACTGGAGGGGATGGAAATAGAAATACTATATAGGTTGGGAGAGGAAAGACTGATCTGACATAATTTTCTGGTGTTTTAAACACTACAATGTTTTATATACAGTACATAAATGGTTATGCTGGTATTTAGCACTATTTATTGTGTGCACTGTCATAATGCTTAAATCATTTTGAGTACTGGCATGTATAACTTGAATGTATGATTGATATGTATATACTTACAGTATTTCCTTGACATGTTTTTGAATGTCTGTATGAATCATGATTAACAAGTTTCTAAAGCAATATAAATTTATACCAGCATATAGTTTGGATTTTCTAATCAAAGCTTTGAATTTCAATTTTGTTTTCCCAGACGCTGAAGCTCAACACAGAAGCAAGGTCAGATGATTCCGAAACATCGAAGCTACGACAGAATCAAGGGGTGAGTGGGCGTAGATAAGGTGCCTTGAAACATTCATTGATAAAAGAATGTAGGTCAAAGAAGAGAAGTTCAGAGAACACTAAAAAGATGTAGCCTTGTACGAAAGAGAATGAAGCAGTCTCCCCAGTCTTTTTTTTTGGGGGGGGGAGGAGGAGGGGGAGAGAATCAGCTTAAGGTTTTATTCATTTACAATTATCTTTTATGCGTCAAAATGTAAATTTTATATTCATATAAGTAAACCATGGGGTTTTTCTAAGTGAATTGAGCAATTCATAATAAATATATTGTGATATGATGAAACAGAGCAGTACATGGGTAAGGATACTTTTGGTACTGTACACCAATTAACTAATGCTTAGTTCCCCCCCACACCCCACACCCCAAAAGGAAAAACTTTCTGAACTGTGGTTCCAATAATGGTTTGTAATTTTATAAACAGTTCTCTTGTGGGCTTTACAGGCTACTGTTGGTTTTATAGGAAGTATACTGTATGTGCAGTATATAACATTATATTGACTGTTAAATACTATTCAACTATTACCCTGTTCTAAGCAAAATTTAAATAAAAAATAAAGGAAATAAAAACTGAGTTTATGTAGTGCACTGTGACAAGGATAATAAAGTTCAAAAAGTATTAAAATATGCTTAAGTGTGGTATGGTTAAATTGCCCTTTTAGTTGGTGTACCTGAATCATGTATTTTAATACTGATTGCAAAGAAAACGTTTTGAGATTGAGTTTTGACAATGTTACAAATTAGAAGGGGGAGGGGGTGGAGGGGATGGTGGAGGAGGGGGTTGTCTTATTTTTTTTGCAAAAGGTGTCATTGTTATTCAGAAAACTATTTTAAATCGTTTAAGGACATCTCTGAACTTTTGACCTTTTCTCTTTCTTCAGCAGCATCGGCATCGACATCACCACAAACACCACCATCATAGACATCACCACAATCACCCATCATCAGATGATCTCAGTTCCCCCAGTAGGGGAGGGGACACACGGCAACACAGGAGGAGGAGCTCGGAGCAGCTTGATAGGTATCACAATTGAAGGGGTGGGCTTGATGGGTGAAGGGAGGGGAAGCTGCATTCACCCATTGTCAGATGACATGAGCATTCACAGTAAACAGAAGAGATACCTGACAGCAGTAGAGGCTTGAAATTTGGTAAAATAGGGGAGGGGACATATGACAACACAGGAGGAGCTCACAGCAACTTGATAGGTATCACTATTGAAGGGGTGGGCTTGATGGGTGAAGGGAGGGGAAGCTGCATTCACCCATTGTCAGATGACATGAGCATTCACAG
>WURT03372090.1:19685-31313 GCA_009936505.3 Holothuria glaberrima | reverse complement strand
GGCTTGAAATTTGGTAAAATAGGGGAGGGGACATATGACAACACAGGAGGAGCTCACAGCAACTTGATAGGTATCACCATCAGATTATCTGTGCTCCCCCAGTATAGAAGGGGATTACTTTAAATGGTGGAGGGTAATGATTGGATAGGATTCTTACCTGAACCTTCATCACCTCTCATGTGCCTCTGAATCAGCTGTGTAATGGAAATGTAAAAGCCTGGTCTTGTTAGCATCTTCTTGTTGTGAGAGACTTTAGGAAAGGGAAAGTGGAAGATTTGGAGTGATTGCAGGTTAAGGTGAAGGTTGCTGAAGAATGGGGGGGGCAGGGTCATGTTGTAAGTGGTATTCATTGAGAAATATAAGAAGGGGTTTAACATGGGCAAGGAAAGATAGAAGAGAGGTGTGAAGATTAAAAATTAAAGATGCTGGTCCATTAAGCAAAGAGCAACAAGGGTTTATAGTACTGAAAAAAGAAAATGTTTATTGCTGTAAAGGAAGTCTTATTTTCCACAAAGTTTACATGTTATCAACGCCAAATTCCCCCCAAATACTATAATATCCTGACAGTAAGCTTCCCATATTCCATTTTTTCACCCAAGATTGGTTTGTGAAGCTTTATGTAAGAAATTTGAGTACTGGTAAGTCTGTAGAGGTTAATTATCATGGTTTTTAAAGATAACAAATTTTCTGTACCACAGATTCAGTCAGTTTTCCACTCTTCCTGAAATTTCCAAAATTCGGGAAATCTGGGTGCTCTTCGGGAAATTTTTGGGAAGGGGGATAACTTCAGGAAATCTGGAAATGGTGTACAGCGTATGGAAATGACGTATGACTTGATAGGGTGAAATCCTTGATCAGCCATTAAAGCAGCATAGAAGAATCATTATTGAAAATTTCGTGAAATACCCAGCAGATTCAGGAAATTTTAGATTCCACTTCAGGAAAAATGAATTTAGAATGTAGAAACAGTGGATGATTTAAAGTAGGGGGTTTAATCATCCATGGTACCTGTTGTCAGTCACCTATCCTTGAGTTTAAAGGGAAATATTGCATATAAAATTCAACAACATGGTGTACAAAGATAATTCCTTTAATCATTAAATTGTTCAGACTCACCAGTAAACTCAAGCCATAGCTTTATCTCCTCAAATTATTATGCATTACAAGAGTAACTGACCTTGCATCACTTGAATTTTTGGAAGTTTGGGTGAACAAGTTATTTTTGTGCTACAGATAACTGAATTTCTTCCTGTGAGAGCCTTATTTCTTGAAAAGAAAGCTATCATACTGCCTTATTTTGAATTGTCTATCATTCTGTATCAATTAATTTACGTTTAAAAAATGAGACTTTTTGGTATAACAAACGCAATATTTTCCTTTAATTTGTTCTTCTCTTTAACTCTTCAGGCAACAGTTACATGACACAGCCCCAAGTATTCAGCATGGAAGAAGTATTCATCAGATACCAGCAGCTCGGTCCACCACAGCCTTTAACTCACCAAGGGTCCAGCGGGCCCCTCTGCAGCCAATAGACACCAGCCAAAGGTCATACCCACATAATCAGAGCTTTCATGGTCGGTCCCGCTCAGAGAGCGCCCCGATGGAATATCTTGGTGGGGCAGTTCCTGATCCAAAGGTTCGAAAATTGAACGAAAATAATCCTATACAACAGCAGGTCATGGTGCAACGGGAAAGTGCCCTCACTAGGAGGGACATAAGTCAGGAAACGTATGTAGAGAGTACAGCCAGTAATGTCTCACAGAGCTCAGATCATTCACAAGACTTTTTAACTGCTGAGCGATCTGAGAGCAGGAGCTCACAAAGCTCCCATCATTCAAGGGAAGGGTATGGTACGCACCCACGTGCACCACCCTCAGATTCTTCCTCAGTAAGTCATGGTAAACCAAATCAAAAGACTAGGGAAAGCAATGAGAAATCACCAAGCAGGACTCACACGGGAGGTGGCCGGCAAGTCACCTCACCCAAAGTGCAAAAGAGGATGCCAAAAATGGGTGTCAGAGCTGCTGCCATTAGGCAGCATCAGACACAGCAAACCCCACCCACAGGACAAGGAATGCCTCAGGGGCAGGGTATGCCCCCAGGATACCCAGCTGTATCAACAAGTGCAAGTGGAATAGTGCATTCTCATTCAGGGGAACATTTTAATCAATTTTATCCAGGTGGGCACCACCCTTCCCATGTGATGGTGCAACCTGGAGACCAGAACCACCAATTGAGGGTAAGACAGGGGGAGCATCCACCATTGGTCCAGTCTATGTCGTACCATGGTAGGTCCAACCAGAGGACTACTACTCCAGACTCTCTCTCCAGCCAGGAGTCCTATCCCGCTCAGCCAATGCTGGTACCCTATGCAGTCACTACCATTGCCACCCCTCCTGACATACGGAGTAACCGCCATGCTGCTCACAAACACTCAGACAGTCAGCTATCACAATCGTCACAAGTTTCATACAACTCTCAGCAGTCACTTTCGTCTCAGCACTCAGACTCTTCAGCCAGGCCAGTGACCTCGGATTCACACTCCCACGTGTCACAATCTTCTGATGATGTAAGTTTTAATAGTGATATGAGGAATGCCAGTATAGACAGCACTGGGGGGATGGGATATGTCGCAGCCAATGTTCATGCCATTGCCAATGCCAATCTCTCCCCGGAGCACCATCCCCAGGATGCAAGGAGCACAATTTACATGAACACAGAATTCATTCACCAAAAAGAGAAAGAGAAGGAACAATTAGAGAAATTGAGAGAGATGGATAAGAGAGATGCAGAAAGGGCTGGTAGCCCCACCCTACCCCTAAACATCCATCGCCCTCAGAGACCTGGCTCTGGACAGAATGCAGTCAGCAATGGAAGCCAGGACGAGAACACAGTGGAGGAATTGTCCGATAAGGAACCTGTGTCTGAAATAGAGGCCTTACTGAATCACAGCTTTGATACTGAAGGTAAGGCTTCACTTTCATTGTTTACATTTGTGCATAATGGGTTTTCAGCGAGTAGTTGTATCACGTATTACCTACCTTTGCAATATTTAGTAACAAAACCCTTTCAGTGCTCCAGGCGGGAAATCCTGCTATGAGGGCGCTTCACAAATAAAACATTTAATTCACGGTATCTAAGCAAAAGAATGCCTTTAATTCGTATTTTTTGCCTCAACTCTCAAAATGGTGGCACTCAAATAGAATAGGTCATTTCTGGTAAGAGGAAGTTCTGTAAGTGCACCTGCAGAGCTTAACTGTTTCAAAAATGAAGCTCACCCTTTAAATAAATTCAGCATTGATTGGGTTAAGCAGTAGCAGGGATGTACCCTGGTACAAAATAAAAAAATGGTTCAGTCCATTTTGCTTCTCTTAACCTCCCATTTACATGTGTGTGGCATTATTGGTATGTATACATAAAACCCCATGTGGTATTGTATACCTTGTGGCACAGGCATATTTCATATACTGTACATGCCTTTCTCTAGACACCTTTTGTAGGATGGTAGCTACTATGCCCAGCACTTAGAGAATCCCAAGCTCATCCCTGGCTAGGAAGGCTAGGAAATTAGGTCAGTACCAACTGTAGAAGCTGGATTTTACTTCAAATCACCTTCAGTGTTTGATAAGATATGTGACAAGCAGACTTGTAATGTGAGTACAATGTTGTGAGTACGAGTACAAGGGCTGTGAGTATGAGTATGAGTACATGTCTTTTTTCATGAGTACGAGTACAAAATTTTGCATAAGGCCCTTTGACGAGCTTTTATCTGTGAATCTACTTCACCCCTCACTACCTCCTATTTACACATGTAATCCCCACTTACCCACAGTAAATCCCTGACAAGCTTATTCTCAAATTAATTCTCATGAGTACGAGTACAGGCAATTGTGCAAACCTATGAGTACGAGTACTAACTCACTACAATTCTGGTGACAAGTTCTAAGCTAGACAAGGTTTACATAGTTGCTGCAGCCTGCCACATCAAAATGTCATGAAATTAAGTTGTTAAAAGTGACACAAATCATGGTTACATCGTGGGATTTTGTAAAGAATATAACAGCTCTGCAATGCATGAACAATGTTTCATGTGGGGATTTAAACCATAAAAAGATTTGAAATGGAATTGTAATCAGTTTGGTTCCTCCTTTATACCTTCCCTATCACTGCTCTTGGACAGGGTTAGCTCCAGCTCAAATATTTAAGAGGGATTCTCCCTTTGGTCTAATTTTTTTTTTTTTTTTGGGGGGGGGGGACCTGTGAATCTGGGGGAGGGGGATTCTAGCCATGTCAAATCTTGGAAAAAATTGACACATGCCTACCAGGGCACAAACCAAAAGTGGGGTAACCATAACCCCCTCCTCTTCCTAAATTTCCAAGTTGGCTACAGTTTGACATTTTGACGATTTATATTTAGGTTGTTAACTAGTAACAATCACAACCAGGCCTTGGCTATCAGCACTTGCAGTCATTGATTCTTAAGGAAAGCTCATGTCTTCTGCACTGATTGTACTTAGCAGCTAAAGATTTTCAGACACAAGGCATCAAGTGCACTTTCATTTCAAACAGCCTACTGTACTTGAGGTCCCAAGTCTAGAGTGTGTGTAAACTATCACTAAATAGGCTAAACCTTCCTGCTACAGCTAAAATTACACACGTTTCAAGCAACTCAACCATTTTTCATGGTCAGTGACAAGGTTTTGCCAATTTAGCACGCGCCTAAAATTTTGAGATTGTGGTCCCAAAAGTTCAAGCCTCCGATCATTTCAGTCCTTTCAAATTTCAATGCCACTGTTGTACTCACTTTAGGTGTAAGACTGCAGTCACGGTAGCAAGCCCCATAGTGAAATTGACAGGTGTCCAAAATTATGTAGTTGGTGTTCATTTCACAAAATATGTATGAGACATGGGTGAAATACTTTTAAAGCCCTTAACAACATTTTCAACAACTTTACTTTGCTAATTTTGACGTACAATACTTTTTTCTTTAGATCTGCTGGCAACAGCTCACACACCATCCTAACGTATTGTGTATATGGATACATGTAAAGCCTAGCCTAACATTAGTGAGGTGACTTAAGACATCAGTCTTTGTGTGGGAGTCATGCAATCCACAGCAAATGGAAACCTTTCTTTGTGCTGGGAAATGATCACTTGCAATGAAATGCTCTCTTATGGTGCTCTATCCATATCCTATCTGGTCTTCTAGGTCTTTTGGAGACTGTAACATCTGCCCCCCCTCCCCCCCTTGAAGAGATATGATTGGCACTTTGCAGATTTAGCAGCCAGGGACTGCCCTGAATTCTCCCCATCTCCCCTTCAATAGTAAAGTGATATCTGCAGAGATCATTATAAGTTACTGCTCTGTTTGGCATTTATCTAGCTTTCACTTTGGTTATGAATATACCCATTGGTTCTTGGGGACATTTTTACCATGACTATGTGCGAATGTTAACTGTGGATTACAAATGACTACAACATAGTGTACACCATTGTGGACCTAAATGTCACGTCAAAAACGTGAGGATTACATGCTCATAACCAGTATGTATACCAGCATATATATCTATTGAAGTGTATGTACCTGCATATATTTATTGCAGTTTATGTAATACAATGTCATCTTCTTGGCACTGAGCCTAGGCTGTACTTTTCTCTCAAGATTGCACTGAAGACGTTTACGTCATTAATACCAGCTTGAATATATTAAACTTTTGATCCCATTCAAATTGTGGTATGTAAGTTCATGTCTTTAACAGTACAAATGTCACACAGATGTACTCTCTAGGAATGTTTGCCAAGATTGAAATTTGCCTCTTTTGAGACACTTTCTGTCAGTGAGCGAAATTACACTGGAACATCTGTTCCCAGGCAGTTGTTGCCGTAAATCACGACTGTTTGTGTACAGAGGCATGGGATTAATTGGGGAAGCCTTATCTGCAGTGAGGGAACATTACTACAGTAGATCTGAATACAGGAAGAGTAATCCCTTTCTGTTCTGTGATTCTTCTATTCATGTTATTACTTTCAAGAGATAAAAGTATTCGTGTTTGACAATCCTGGGTGCAGTACTTTAAGGTTAAGTGGAGCTATAGATAATAGACTTCATGTACAACGTTTTGGTCTGAGGTTTCCTTGATAACCTTTTAGAAGAATTGAAATGTATTGAAGGGGAAATACTCTAGATAAATGTTAAAAAAGGCCTCCTCTCTGGAAAGAAAAAAAGGAAAGGAAAAAGAAAAGATATTGGATACGATTAATAAATCATTCACTGTGCTTACCAAAAATATACAGCTGTTATAAAACATGTTGGTATGAATTTCACACACGGTACAGCTGTGAAAGTCCACAGAAGGGATGTCGTGTGGAGAGAGTGAGAGATGGAAAGGAAAAGAGGACTTTGAATTTGGTTAGAAGCAAATGGTATGCTCATTAATTCGTAGGGGAACACGTTATCAATAGACCATAGCAAGGAAGTATTTGGATATGGGGAAGAAATCACTCTTGAAGATGTATAGTTGAAGTATATATTGAAATGGTTTGTGCAAATGTTGGGATGTCTTCTTTGTGAAGTGTGGATATCATTCTCTTAAGGCAAGTCAGGATTATGTTAACATGAAGGAAATACAGGTTTAATCTTACTACCGTAATGGAAAGGAGAAACTCTGCAAGGGATGAAAGAAGCTTTCGATTAAAGTTTGACAGGTCTGGGATGGATTAAAAACTAATTTGTACTGTTTACATTATCAGGATGGAATTGTAAACAATGTAAAAGGAAGAGCAGGTTAACACGAAACAGTACCTTGCTGTGTTAATGCACATTAATGGTTTTACATGGAGAAGATAATGAAATTTGATGGTATGGATATTCTACAGGGTTCTGGGATTGGGTAAAATCGGTGCCTGGGAATTATGCAGATATGAGAAGAACAAGGAAAAGTCTTGCCAGGAGGAAATAGATTATCTGTCTTGGATTGGAAATCTAGCTTGAGGGAGAAACCAAGGATGAATGATAAGTTATATGGGGGATTTCGGATATTAACTTTGAGATGGTAAAATTTAAAGGGAACAGGTACTGCGGAATGAAATTTTTTCTTGTGACTAGGAAGATATTGAAGAAGAGAAACATTTGAAACATTGTAGAGAAATGTGCTATATTCATACTTGGGCAAAATAGTATTTTGTAGTTCAAAACTCTTGTGAGATTTATTACAGTGTTCCAAATTATTAACAATTTTCAACATAATATGATTAAATAAATTGTGGCAAAGTTTTGTACAATTATTGGGTGTATTGTGTCTTTTGTTTAATACCTAGCAAAGATTGAATTATCTTTGGAATTTTGTCACACGGAAGATAATTAAATTTCTTTTGGAATGCAAAAGGAGAGGTCTGGTAGTGTGACGGCCTTTTAGAGATAGGGTAATATGGTAACAATTCCATGCCACGCTGGGATATCTTTATGCAACACTGGTTCTACAGTAGTTGCCACATCTGTGCTGAAGTTATCGGTCATAAATTACTGACATCGGGTATTATTTGTGAATTAACATCTTCCTATGTCAGCAGTGAGTGGTTCAGTGACAACATATGCTGATTATTTCCATCGTTGAAGCTGTATTAGTTAGGTAGGACGGAGACATGTAGCCTAGTCGAAACTCAAAGAGGAAGGTTATATTGCTGGGGAACGGACAGGGAGAAGAGCAAGCTCTCTGTCTGTTTTGTGGGAAACTAAAACTGGATTATTATTAGTTTGGAAGAGAAATCTGATAGTGTGGACATTAAACATCCCTAGTGAGCCCAGACGAGGTGTTTTCATTGGATTTTGTGACAGAAACTGTCATTATAGAATGAATTGCTTCTTGTAGGGAGTAAAGAAAAGCGTTTGTTCTTGAAGATAAGTGGTAATCATTCCCATTATCAGAGGCGCCAACATATTGGAACCTGAAATCGGAGAATGGATGGTTTGGAATTTAGGAAAGCCAGACTTTGAAAGTACAAGAGTGATGAAATTTAATAATTCAGTTGTTTGGAGTTTACGGAGGAAATTATGCTGACAGGAAATATTTTTGTGGAAGCCAGTTTTAGGGATAGATGGGATTGATACTCTCTTAAACTTGGTTTTGAATTACAATAACTGAACGTGAAGTTGCGAAAGGATTTCAAAAGGCGGACAGGATTTTTCATCATCATTGTGGCAAACTTTGGAAATCATTTGGAATGTTAAGAAGGAATTTCAGCTCAAGTATTCTTTATTCATATGGGCAAGGAGTGGTGCTTGTTTAATATTGGGTAGGACATATGATGTCAAGAGTTGATTGTTTTTAATACAGTATGTTAATGATTAAGAAACCATCCTTCAATGTCCTCTGCAGAGTAGGAAATTAAAGGGGGCTTATTGAGTTGGTTCACAAAGTTCATGATTTTTTGCACACCTGTTGAGATTTACTCACGTCTTGATAGTAAATGGTCAAGCTAAGAGATTCTGCACATCTGACTCACAACTGAAATGGCAATGACTGGGTAATTAATGATTAAAATCATTTATTACAAGTTTGTGACCAGACACTTTTAACCATTATGCAGTAATCATATGCAATCCCTGTCCACAAGAACTAAAATTTCTAACATTTTTGGTACAGTAACTGTAGGAAGTGAAACATGAGTAAGTAGGATAATTAGAAGCATTGTCATGCAATTATTTCCTTCAAACTTGTGACAAAAATTATTGATATCAACTCAATGAGCCCCTTTAAAGTATTAAAGAATCTTATAACAGTTTATATCTTCAATTCAAAGGTTGTCATGATTTTAGGTGGGATGTTGATGCAAAGGGGTGTTGAGGTATTAAAGTTGGTGAAAGGAATTATGGGAGGTGTTGGGGGGGGGGAGGTGTTGGCGGGATGGACAGTTTATTTCTGACTCACTCTGTGTGGTGATATTTGCCTTCAAGTTCAGTGTCATAGTAAATAATGTTGAATAAAAAAAAGGTTCATGTATAATTTGAACCCTTCTGTGAAAATTAAAAATTGGGTTTTAGTCTGTAGACTAAACTTGTTGCCCACTTTTGTGTTCTTTTACACAGTTTCTGTACATATTTTTTAGCTGATTTTATAACATGCAGACTGTAGCATTCTCTAGCATAATACAGATTTAAAGTGTCCCTTTTAAGTAATTGTATCTTATGTCATTGCTACAATAGCACTTACTTTACAGTATACCCATACCCTACTTTTAGTGCAAGGAGTTAATGTAAGTTAGGGCTAGAGCCAATCCATTTTGTATAGTGCCCTCTGTATATCATCTGCCCCCAGTTTGCCAGGTAGGTTTTTATCCTTGACTGTTTCGTTAGCATTCTATGTCTACATTAATGGTTCGTTTGTTTTCCTCTTAGGTACTGAAGAGTCTTCCCGTGAGACATCAACAAATGTGGACACAAGCAGTCCACTGCACACCCCTGGGTCACCCCTCTCCCCAGGCTCTAACCAAGGCAACAACCCTGCACATTTATTCCATGCTTCTCTGCAGAGGGGACAGAAACTGGATTCAGGTGCCCCTTCCTCTGGTGGACCAACGGGAGCCCCACCCATGGAGAGAAGCATCTCGGTCCAGGAGCAGCGGCCCAGTTCAGCGGTAATTCTTGCAGCAGGGGGATCTCCCCCAGCTAGAGTGGCGAAGGTGGGTGGTGAGAGCTTGCACAGAGTACCCCGTGAGTCATAATGGACTTGTCCACCCCGTTATCATGTTGTGTGTTCTCATGATTAATTGGAGTAATTCATATTTTTTAGAGGCAGTGAATGTGTTTCTCTAACAAAAAGAATTGTTGACATGTAAACATGAGTTGGATTAAAATTGTGGAGTCCCTAACAGTGATTTGAACATCTCAGCATTTGAATAATGTCAAAACGTACAATGTATTATTTATATTTTTAAAACCTTTTTTAAGAAATATTCAAAACCTTCCCAAATATTTATAAACTATGGTTAACATGTCTTGAAATGTTTGAACTCTGCGAAGTTTGGATCTTACCAAAATTTGACGACTGCACATGTAATTCCTTATATATTGAAGAAATATTCAATTCCCCCCCCCAAACATAAACTATGGTGAAAGTATCTTGAAATGTTTGAACTCTCCAAAGTTTGGATGTATGAAAATTTGATGATTGCACATGGAATTCCATACATATTGCAAAAATGGTCTTGACCTGTCATCGAGGCATCAACTGTAAATAACAAAGAAGCTTTCTAAATGGGCTTCTAAGTTCCTTGCGGACTGAAGGACTATCACCATAGCAAATTATTGAAAAATCAATTAAATATCACTCAAAAGGAATATAAACCTGCACAGGACAAAGAAGTTAAAAAAGTTATGTAATAAATTGCCTAAAAAAAAGCCTACAAAGTTATCAAGGAAAGAAAAAAATTTAATATTTTTTTCTAATCCAATAAAAGTTCGCGTGAATTTTGTAATGCAATTCATGAAATGACCTAATAGCCTTAATAAACATAGGTCAAAAACAGAATGGGAGATCTGAGATGGTAACAAATTCAAAGTACTGTAGATAGCATGCTGTCATTGTCTAAAAATAGTGCATGATGTCATAGTCTTTCATCGCATGAGGTTTTATCTTGCATGGAATGACATGATTAGAAATTGCTAAAAATGGGAATGCCACATAATACATTAACATTGTCAGTTCCTTGTAAATGTCCTAAAGTGAACTGCTCAGTCTTCTGTCAAGAAATCTCTTTATTTTAAAAGAATTTATAGAACAAGATATTGAAAAGAGGAAAGTAAAAAAGGAGAAGAGAAAAAAGTCCGAGCATGAAGAATACCCTCAGGATTGGCAGGGATAGGACAGTTACAGGGAAGAAACAGATTAAAGTAAAGACTATGCGCATGAAATGTGTCAAGCATTGTCTCAGACGTTGATAGCTTGGAGCTATTCCAAGAAATATACGACGGGGAGACAAGAGTCTGTGCAAATACTAGAATCGCTGGAGTCGGAGGATAGGGTTTATTGAAATTTAAAATTAAAAGTAGACAGCTCAGTGGATAATATTGAAAGTATTGTATTTTAAAGAGTTTTGTATTTGGGATGGATGGAGGATGTTTGGATGAGGAATTGTGTAATGGAAGGAAAAATTGTCTATCGTAGGTAGAGAATATTCATTGAGGAACTCATGATTATAAGGATTTTTGGTAAGGAAGAGACTGAACAGGGTAATGTTCAATTGTTCTAAGATTTCAAATGATAGGCTGACTGCTGAAACTGAGCTTACTATTTGAAACAATTTTTTTTTTTTCTTATCTGCAATTATGTCCATCTGACTACACAACATGTAGGTCATATAAATTAGTTCAGTTGTTGATGAAAGCGCAGTTGGTAGAATGAGTATAACAAGTTTTTTGAGGCTGCAGTTGTTAGGTATACTAGCAAAGACAGAGATGACAGACATTTAAGAAAGTGGGGGAGGTTGAAGGGATAAAGAATGGGCTCTCTCATCATAGGGTGCTGTAGGTGTTGATACCAGACCACTCTTGATGCTGAAGTATCAGCTTCCACAAGAAAATGACTCAACATTCATTTCACAAGAAAATGTACCTCATAATGATTTGGAAAT
>WURT03372090.1:0-19585 GCA_009936505.3 Holothuria glaberrima | reverse complement strand
AAAAAATGGACCAGTTTAGGATCAAGAAAAGACAATGTATTGCCATGTAGCATGTTATACTATGTGTAATAGACTAATTACCTTTCATCTAACACCAAAATGTGATTCTTGTGGTTGTCGATTGTTCCCTCTGGGTCTGCCCCTCCCCTCAAGAGAATGAAATCAGGGGCTTAACAATGGTGGAACAGGCAGGTAGTTGGAAGTCTTTAGTAGTTGCAGAGTGGGTTCTGTTCCCCAAAATACTAGACTACATTATAAAGCCTGTTTAAGACAGTAAACAAACTCACAGTGACCATGGTTTAAAGTAGTTCTAGTTGTGAGAAGCACTTAAATTCAGAAAATTCTGCACATTTATCACTGGAGCACTGGATGTGAATCACATTTTGCAAGCTGGGAATTGTATTTTATTTTTTTCAAACACCACTGTAACAATGCACCACATTCATGCAGTGCCAATCTTTGCCAACACCAATTCAAAATAGAAACATCTTAAAATATATAAAATTTTCAGGAAATAACCAAAAAATAGTTGTCTTCATGGAGAGAGAATTTATTTAAATCCTATAACTGCATCTGTTTATAGGAATTTGAATAGAGCAGTATCAAAATGTAAGGGATTAATTATTGGTTGCACACATTGTTTCATGACAAACTATTGCTGCCCCTCTATTGGCTGAGTCTAGCCCTCTATTAAAGAAGTTTTCTGTTATAACTAATAAAAATTCAATTTCTTTTCTCAGCTTGGGGATCAGAATTTTACTGCTTTTGGGTGTATGAAACTAAAGTTTGTGTCTTGGCCTTTTTTCTTGAAAGTGAAATGTCAATGCTGCCCTCTATATATACCAAACATGAATGCTGCCATCTTTACATATAAATATGAATGCTGCCCTCATTGGTTGGGGATGTTGCAAGCCCAGCTCACTCACCTTCTTCACTTTGTTTGCAATGGTCTTTGTTTCATTTTGTGTTCTTTTCTTTTCTATTTTCCTTTTTTATTTTGTTTCAGTAAAAAATGATTTCCTACATTTCATTATTATTCAATTTGCCGTGAACATTTCATACTTGCTTTGAATTGCATTTCTTTACAGAAATTTCATGTTTTGCTGTTATTTTATAATAGGCATACATGTCATTTCATGTTAATTATCTCAACAGGAAGTATGAGTCTGGTTTTAATATATGTCATGGATGTTTTGATGATTCAATCCAATATGTTTCCAGTCTGCAGGAAATAAGTTAATGAAGCATTTATTTGAAAATATGTTTGTTTCCATGGTAATGGCTGGAATGTTTAAATTTGGGAGAATTTTGATTAATTGAACACATGTCACCTTCTCTCAGTGAAGTCAACTGCAAGAAGTGAATGGGTTAGGGGAGAGGGTAGGTATTGTGTTGGAGTCATGTATACTACCATGTTGTATGGGTTAGGGGAGAGGGTAGGTATGGTGTTGGAGTCATGTATACTGCCATTTTGTATGGGTTAGGGGAGAGGGTAGGTATTGTGTTGGAGTCATGTAGTGTTGTATTGCATGTGCAGTAATTCTCACATGATACACACAGATGATAGTGGTTGTTCATCTGTTTTGTGTGTGAAAGGTTTTTTGTATTTCCTAATGGTAACTGTATACATGCCAAAACCTTGAAGGGCAAATCTTGTCATCCCAGCAAGTTCCACTAGTCCCAACTAATCAACTTGTAGCTCCTCCCATAACTGTATAAAGCTCCTCCTTGTGCAGATGCAAACCTTTTATTTTGCAGCTTCAGGCCATGTCCTGGTGAACATACAGAGCTATAATGTGTAATCCATACACTCTCTCTGCATTGTATGGAAGTGAGCTACTCTGCATCTTTTGAATTTTCGAACTTTGCTGTCAACCAAAGAGCTATCGCTGAGAATTTTGATATTCCCACAATAAATTAATATATACTTTAGGGTGACATGTGTACGTCTTTAATATTCCAAAGCATAAACTTTATCTTTAATACAAATTTCCCCATATTACCCTTACAAGAAATATTTCATGATGTTCAAGATCATAAATACTGCATATTTAATGTGAACCAATGATTAGTTGCCATCTTCCTTCTTCTTATGGTCTATTTACACATGTGTTGCCTTAAAAGGGAGAATGCAGTCACCCCAATAAAGAATTTTATAGTAGACCATCCTATTTCCTGAATGGTTCTTGAGAATCATGTGACAGTATTTTTCTCATCAATTGTAAAATTTACGAGGAGCAACTGCTTGGTTTACCTTGAATATGCAATATTTGTGTCCTGAAATATCATGAAAAATACTTGGAAGAGAAAATAAGAAGAAATTTGTGACAGTTAGCTATTTTTTCGAAATAAGTTTTGGGCGGCTGCTTATGACCTTTAAATTTGATTCTGGCAAGATTTTGGCATTGAGGGCGCAAGTACTCAATTAACGGTCCTCCTTTTTCCTTACTTGTCATACTTCCAGTGTAGATACATATATATATATATATATATTATATATATTCTTTCAGGTAAGTTTCCTGCAGTTTGGAAGCCTGTCTGGTTTTCTCTTTAGAGTGAATCCAGTTTTGTCATCCAGCTATAGACCTTGAAACCCTCTGAAAGATATTTATCAGAACATTCAGTAATAAAAATATTATGACGTGATTAGAAGGAGCCATGCATGAAGTATAATTACCAGGATATACTCATTTAAATATGGGTGACTGCCTTTTGTTTCTGTACATGTTGTATTACCCTGTATTGTCCGATTGCTTTGACAAAGGCACTTTTGAATTATTTATAAATTTTTATGTTGAACTGTCTCTTCCTAGTGGCTCATCAAACAGACCCTTAACTTCATTTAAAATAGGACAGTGTGAAAAAGTGACAGGGTATGTGTGCATGTGTGCATACAAAAAGATGTTCTGCTATGTCTTGAAGCCTTCCTGTCATGCATGACTTATGATTCTTTTTAATACTATGACCTCATGTAAAGGTACAGTGGTTTATCATAATACAAGCCACTGTCTAACAAGTGTACTGTCTATGATATAGTACAAAGATCTAGATTTGCATAGCTTGAAGATGTTTGGAAGTTTTAAACAAGGGGAAATTGGGGGGGGGAGAGGGGGAAAGAACTGCTGAAAAGGCTGTCCCTGTGGAGTAGGATAGGAGATCAGTAGTATATGTGGAACAGTATCATTCTAGGCCTTTCATTCATGTTTAGTGATAGGAGTATCGCTTGCATGTAGTAGGTTGCTCTCTGTCTGCTGAAAGCAAAAGAAGTCCAAAGTGGGCGAGCTAACTGGTCTACCTGAGGGCACTTCAGTTAGTTCCGCAACCATCTTAACTGGCTTGGCATTCTACTGTATTTTAAAGGCAAGCCAAGTGCGAAGTGGGATGAAAGTTGGGAGTACCTGGAGAAAAACACAAGTACATGAAGCATGATTCGAACCCACACACATGTAAAACATTGGTTCACAGCATCTGGAATAGACCACTGTGCCACTAGATGACCCTTGTGTACTGAAAAAGAAATGCAAGTATCATTTATAGGTTTTCAGCATGCAGTTATATGTAGTGATAGGTCCCCGGTTTATATGCAATGATAGAAGGCATTGTCTATTCCAGGCACTTTCTATGTATTGTAAGGTTCCCTATTACACTGGTGTGTTTATTATTCTGTACTGTTTATCTGCATGAGTCATCCGACAGGTGTATACCCTTCTAATATCTACCAAAAGATTTTAGATCTTATCACAAGATATGGTGAGATTCAAAAGTCATAATTGTTTACAGGTCCTTTAGAATTTTTTAAGCAGAATTTAGGAAGGAGTTTAAACTGAAAAAAAATGTCAGTCTCAGCCCTTTTTTGGCAGGCTTTTTCTGGCAGTTACTATAAAATGCTTGTAGACTTAAAGGGAAATATTGCGTTTAAAATGCACCAACATGACATGCCAAGAAAATAGCTTTAATCAACATCAAACCTTTAAGTATCACCAATAAACTCTAGCGATAGCTTTATCTCCTCAAAATATTGTGAATGTCAAGAGTAAGGTATGTTGCATCATTTGAAGTTTTGAAAGTTCGGGTGAACAAATAACTGAGTTTCTTCCTGTGAGAGCCTTAATTCTTGAAAAGAAAGCTACCGTACTATCTTATTTTGAATTGTTTATCATTCTGTATCTGTCAGTATTGGTTTAATAAGTATGAAAACTTTGTGTAAAACAAACACAATATTTCCCTTTAAACAGCAAAGCTCTTGCTGGGTGATCTTATTCAGGTACAGTGCAGTATCCTCAACCTTTTATCCTTTTTAGTAATGGTACTGCACAATAAGATTCAATTAAATATTAATTTTGTTTCAAAAGGGGCTGTTTTCAGATATTTTGGAAATAAATCACCCTCCTGTAAAAAAGTTTACTGGGACAGGTTTGTGGTCCCTCAGTCTATTTTTGTTGTTATTGTTCAATGGCCCTTGTGCAGGATTAGTAGAGGACAGTTTTGGTAAGGTTGGGTTTTTTTTGTGCCATCTTGAGAGCCTTGTAGGACATTTTTCCATGTCGTGAATTGGGGGGGGGCGAGGGGAGGGGGCAGAAGGCTGTTTTCAGATATTTTGGAAAATAAATCACCCTCCTGTAAAAAGTTTACTGGGGCAGGTTTGTGGTTCCTTGGTCTTTTTTATTGTTATTGTTGGCCCTTATGCAGGATTAGTAGAGGACAGTGTTGGTAATGTTGGGTTTTTTTGTGCCATCTTGAGCGCCTTGAAGGGCATTTTTCCTTGCCGTGAATTGGGGGGGGGGGGGCAGAAGGCTGTTTTCATATATTTTGGAAAATAAATCTCTCTCCTGTAAGAAAGTGTACTGGAGCAGGTCTGTGTTCCCTCAGTCTATTTTAATTGTTATTGTTGGCCCTTATGTAGGAGTGGAGGAGGAGGGCAGTGATGGTTTCATTGGGTTTTTTGTGCCATCTTGAGAGCCTTCTAGGGCACTTTTCCATGTTGGGAATTGGGGTGGGGGAGGAGGGGAGGGAGGAGGGGGAGGGGGAGAAGAGATGAGGAGAGGTTTTTTGTTTCCCTTTTAGTGTAGTTGTATGCTGCTGCAGGTTGACATGTACAAACCAGCAAACCTAATGACGCCATCAGTTAATACTTAGCCACCATTTCTTTGCTTATATCATTCTCTACTGACTCTAGTAGTACTTCCCGTTTGTGAAATCAATACTGGTTACTTTATTGAATGAACTTCAATAACCTGCCACCTATTTGCCCCCCATTGAACTAAAACAGTGTGTGATTCCCAACCTACATCAGGAAATCATTGTGGCTGTTTCATTTTAAAGTTCATTTGATATCCCATGAGCCTTTGCATGACCGGTTTTCATGTGCTAAATGATTTTCACATTTCACTGGGTTTGAATTGAACCGTGATATCATGGTGCAATAATCTTATATTGCTTACTCTAGATAGGAATTACTGTGGTTACAAGGGGGTGAAGAGAAAAGGTTTCATTACTTTTAGCACCATCATCAGATTTGGTAGGACTGGGTGGATATGCTTGTCAGGTGATGATAGTTTGGGACAAAACGAAAGTCTTAAAATTTCATTTTCAGGAAATAGCAGGAATAGATTATCATACATAATTAGTATATGCCATGGGAAATGTGTTTGGTCAGGAAATGCATGTTGTGATTGGACAAAAAAGGGTTTTGAATAGGAAAATGTAGTCTTGAGTAAAGTATGTTTAAGGAAATAGATGGGAAAGTCCCATTATAGTAATCTTTATGAGCTGATCTTAATTTAGAAAAAAAAGAAAGTTAGAAAGAAAAGAAAACATTAAAAAAAATGTCTCCAGTTGTAACTTAAAGAGGTATTTAAAAGAATGCATTTAAGGCTAGGTTTGTTAAAATAATGTGGAAAAATGACGTATGGAAATGACTATCTTTATTTTTAACAGAAATGTTTATTTTTGGCGAAATGAATTGTAATTAGATAAGGAATGAGGGGACGAAGATGACTAACTATAAGTATCAGCTGAAATGAAACATGGGGATGAAAAGGGACAATATAGTACAAAAACTTTAACTTCCAACAGAAGGAGGGTCGTATGGTGTGTGTACCAATATTGTTGTGTAGGAAATGGCTGTGGGGTTGTGATTGTTGATTGGGAAGTAGCCTTCAGAGCTAAAAAAGTTTTAAGATTCAGCTTACCTTTAAGAACACATTTATGTTTGCAGGACTTTGAGCCAAAAATATTTCCTTTGTATCAGAAAACTGTTATGAACTTTATTTACATACTGTACCCACAAGGTGATTGAGAAGAATTACAGTACTACCTTTGTACAGTGCTGTACATTGCCTGGAGTCAGTGTTACAGTACATATGAATCACCTGGTAGTCCCTGTTACTGCAAGGAAGTTAAAAGAAAGGATGACATGAGAAATATGTAATAAGTCCTTCCTTTTATGTCACAAATGTAGCTCATGCTTATTCATGATTAAGGTGTTAAAAAAGTGATTGAAACTGTTAATATTTGATGGATTTTAATGTGAATTGTGGCTATGTTAATGTTGTAATGCTTTTTACATTAAAAGGCAGGCAAGGCATTTAGGTCACATTTCTGAAAAGCTTTATGTCAGTATAAATTTGAGGCTTTGTGAAAGGCAATCCCATACCCCTGTTGAAGCCAAAGGGAGTCAGCTATACAGGAGACAGTAACTGCATCTTGGGGCGAGGGAAAAAAAAAAAAAAACATCAGTTTTAAACGGATCAGGATTAGAAAATGGGATTTTACAATCATGCACGGTGGACTCTGATTTGGGACAAAGGAGAAGTGAAAAGAGCTATCAGCTCACTACTTTGCAAATTACTCTCTGTTTCATACCATAAAGGTTTTGTTGTAAACTGATCTTAGGTTGTGTTTTAACGTGAGAAGATAGAGGTGGGAGGAAACACAGGTTTTTTGGGGAACAATAGGTTATCCTGTAAATAGTAATCTATTTTGCTCCTACTCTAGAGTGCCATCTAGAGAGGATTTCATTGCCAGTGGTCATAGTGCAGTGTATGGACTGTCCAGTAGTAGTAGTAATAGGTGAGGTAAGTAGGGCTCAAGATTCACAAACCAGGAAGGTTTTTGGAGCAATTCATATCAGTTTTGTATATAGTATAAATTCACATAAAAAGTTGCAGTTATGCCCAAAAGGATGGTATGAAACTGAAATAAGATTGGCCAGTAATATCTCTTAATTTACTACAATTTGGAAGAAACAGAAAGTAAAAAAGTATGAATATTTCAAAACATGTCTGTTAAAGAATTGATTGTAGTAGGGTTGAAGGATTGTATAGAAAAATTGCAGTTTGGGCCAAAAGGAAACAAAAACCGTTGGTATGAAACTGAAATAGGTACTGTATCCGATTGGCTAGTCATGTGTCTCAATTTACTGCAATTTGGAATGAACAGAAAGTAGATAAGTATAAAATATTGCAAAAATGTCTGTTATAGTTGTGTTTGTAGGAATTAGGGGACATAGCAAAGTGTATAGGCTGTAACATACAAAGGAAATGCAGGTGTTCCCTATAAATAGTCATTTACGTCAGATAATTGAGATTTGGGGTGAACAGAACTAAAACCTTTCAGTTTAAAACTGAAAAGATGGGAATTAGTGCCTGGGAAATGATTTGAAAATGGCAGTCAGGAAGTTATTGAGTGGAATGGGAAACAGCAGGATGAACAGGTGGTAGCTGTAAATATTAAAGGATAGTTAGGGAATACCCATAAATAATTGTGATGGTACAGTGTGGGAAGGGGGGGGTAGTATTTTGGTGATGCATGGTACTGAACTGTACATTACTGAAGGGGGAAGGGGATACTTTGGTAATAAATTGTGCTTGCTTTACAGTATGGGAGAGGGAGGGGGTGGGGTGGGATTCATTGGCTAAATATTTTTCTTTACATAACTGGAGGGGGAGGGAGTGGGTGGGGTGCATTGGCCCCACAATACTGGCGCAGTAATGTAATGATGATGCAATGTGGGCTAGTGGTTCTCTCTAAACTGTGGGGTCTTGACCCAAGTTTAAGTCACGAAAGTTTCCCACAAGACTTCCAATTTCCTCCTTCGTAAATTTTGTATGTGATAAATTGGTGATGAGTTCAGGCCTTTGGGTCACTTTGGGGACAGTTGACAGGAAGATGGTTTCAGTTGGAGTGAGTGATCAGATAGAACCATGTAAGAAAGTTTTATGACACATGTAACCATGTCATTTGCAATAATCTGGCCATTTATAAGGGCAGCCAATGTCCCTGTAGTGATCACTGAAAGATAGGACATCCTAGGGTCGAGTGATGTACTATTATTAAATAGAACAGGAAAGAGAAACGGCCTAAATGTCTGGCCATTGGTATTTGCAGTATTTGCCATCGGATACTGTCAGGGGACTGTTTGTCCAGAGGTCTGGGATGACCACTGCTCTTCAGACAATTATTCTGCAGGATTAGGCTGTACAATTGAATTGCTAATAGAGTATATCCCGCTGCATTGTTATTAGGAAGTATTATTAAAATGATTCCAGATTAGTTGAATCGTTTCTGTTTTTGTAGGAAAGATTTGATTAGAGGGATTTCTGTTAAAGGGGGTGCTATCCTTTCCTTATACTAATTTCAAATGCATTAATATGCTCTATATGTTCTAACCCTGATTTGTGAATAGATCCTGTATCCTTGTAATGGTCATTTTAAAGAAAAGGAGGTCTAAAAAAGGTGACATAAACCGTTATAAGCCTTATTGGTAACTTAGTAGTAATATATAATACACATGGAAACTACATTTACAGTAGAGCCAATATCAGTGGAGACGGACCGTGAGGTAGTTTGTTTTTCTTTTAGAAGAAATGAAGCCGAGGTATGACTGCTAATATAAAAGAGGAAATTAGTTCTGTTTACTTTGTTGAGCAAGCTGGCCCAAATAGGCCATAGTGCAAGACTTTATTGAACTCAGTAAATGAACACTTTGTTAAACTTGTAAAAGAAAACCAGGATTGTTTGTAATCTGTGTTTAGATACTTGACAGTACTGCTGTGGTACTAAAACGAAGTAAAACATTTTTGAAATAAAAGCAAAGTACTGCTGGTGTTCCCGTTACCGTAAAGATAGATGGGTGTGGTTTGATTCGTAATTTTACTTCAAGTAGCATTTTAGATGGGCACATCTTCATTTAATAAACAATAAAGCCCTCACATGGTTTCATGGGAGGGACCCATTGTGTCAGAATTTGCTACTTGCAGCTTGGATAATTTCCCACGCATTTTAGAGATAGTGTCAACAAGTTGTAACATAAGGAGCTAAAGTTTTGGGAAAAAAGTGTAAATTCTTCTTGTCCCCTACCAACATTGCCACTCCCATGATGAAATTATACAAAGACACTCTGATAGTTTAAAAATCACCCATGAAAATGATTTTAAGGGGTGGATATTTGTTTAGAAAGAATGAAGAGTAAGATATTTTTAAAATTTTGAAGTTGGAAACTAGCATCTTCTGTAAAAAAAAAACAAAAACAAATATTGCTTCCATTTATTCAACAAGTTAGAAATTAAACATTGTCACATGATTTAAAATGGCCGACTTCAAGTAAGGATTAAGGGATTAATGCAATGAACGGGATGGCTGCATTTAGCAAGGAAACTATTGTCTTTGTTGTGCAGAAAATTTTCACACCCTCAAAACCCTGGTTCATAAAACCATACTTTTTTTCTTAAAAATGAAGTAAAAGAGCTATCCTTTTACAGTCCTTTATGGGAAGAAATTTGTACCGTAGCTTCAGACTCATTTACTTACCCAAACTTTCCAGTTTTACAAAGGATACTATGTTCAAAAATCTCTTTTTGTGTGATATTTTAGGGGAAAAAATAATTATTTTCTTTCTGTTTCTTTGTTTCAATGAAAACTCAATATTTTCCTTTAAGTAGACTGCAAAACTTAAAGTTTTGGGGATTTTCCTAGGTTGCAGCCTCCTCTTCCCTCATAATTTGAAGGAAATTTCAATTATTTTTTTTCTTCAGAGAGTGTCTACATAATGTTGTTATAGGCATGTTGTCAGGTATTTATGGAAAGTTTAAACTAAGTTTTTCATTAACTTGAATAAGATGATAAATATTCCTTCTGACCCTGATCTTCAAATGTGGAATGTGCTGTGAGTGAAAATATTACTCAGTGATGTCATATCTTTGCATGCTCATAATGTTTTTAAAGCTTTGACGTAGTGTGTGCCTCAAAAGGAAGGAAAGAAAACTATCCTGGATCAGCATTAAAGCTCTGTGAAAAAATTATTTTGGTCCACTCCATTAACTAAAATAGGGAGAAAAAGTTTTGTTTCTGTTATTTATTACAGAACAGACCGTACCATTCTGAAAGTGGGTGCAAGCATTGAATTGCTTTTTCAAGGCCATTGATGTAATGTGTACTTCAGGAAGAAGTCATATAACAAATCCCCATGTGGAATAATGGGAGCATCCATTAGAAAAAGTTGTATATCATTAAGGGGGAAGTGGTTGGTCTGTATGTTAATAATAGACACTGACTGACTGACTCAGTAGACAGATTCATTTCAAAAGTGGTCACGAGATTGTATATTTTGTATTGTTACAAATTTAGGGGAATTTTTGGAAAGTTTAGTAGTTTGGAGCTTCCTGGGAAGTGGTATAAATTAGTTACAGCTTGGAAAACAGTTTCATTATTGATTTGCTAGCAATCAATTGAAGTATTAACTGAGTCACTGTATAGAGAGAAAGATATTTATTTGGATCTTACAGTGCTGTTTTGTGAACACAGTTTTGGATTCTGATTTGGAATTGTTTCATCAAAAAAGTTGTTTGTTATCAGTCTGTGGTACTTTTTGTAATTTTGGATAATATGGAAGGAAAACCAAAGAGAATGAGGACGCTGTCCTTGTCAGAAGTTTGCAAGATATGTATTGCTGCACAAATAGAAGAGGTATGCATGGCTGTTTATACATTTAGGGTGGGTAAGGGTTTGGGGACAAGGAAAAATTGTAGGCCTCTAATGGGTGGGGAGGGTAAGGGGAGGTAATTTAAAAGAGGTATGCAGTGTTGATCTGCTTTTTTGTTGAGATAGGAGATGAGCAATGTGGATGTATAAAGTTTAGGTTCACATTGGTTCAGGAGAGTGAAATGGAGCACCCCTTACCTACAGAGCTGTCATGAGCAGCATGCCATGCTCATGTGTCTGCACCATGTTCTGAGAATTTCATGTGACCAAAATATCTCCTGGAATTTCTGGATTTACTCAGGGAAAAATCAGGGAAAACTCAGGGAATTTTGTTTTCATGAAGTGCTGGGAACCCTGGGTAGGTTTTAGATTTATATGATGGGTTAGGGGGTAATTGAGAAAAGGCAGGTAAAGGGATAGCTCATGATGGGTAAAAGATTTGAAGTATTATTAGATGGTGGATGTTCTCTGTAATCATAAGGATGAAATAGTTATAGAGCTAAGACACAAAGGTAGGAAGAATGCATCAGTGTAATTAGGGTGAAGTGAAATGTCTAGAAAAAAGGATTACTGGACATTTTTGTAGTATTTAGGAGGTAAGTTGAAAACCTGAGGGTGAGCAGGTGAGCAGGTGAGCAAGATAAAGTATATTTGAATTAAAATGAATGTTGAAGAAATGAAGAATAGGAGGGTATTAATAAAATTTAGGGATGTACAGTGCTTAGTAATGGGAAGTTCACTGCATGGTGATGTCAATGGAGAGGTTGTTGTAGGGGGCATACTGTGTTGCAGGTGACGGAGATTGAGCTAAATGTGAAGAGGTTCAATTTGACTCAGAAAGAGCTAACAATGGGCCTTGATTTGATATTGAATCATGAGATAGGATTCTAGGTTGTGTTAGAAAGTATTTGCAGAAGGATTACATATTCAATGTGCAGAACATCATGGACATCACGTTATGGCTGGGGAAGGGATTGTGGGTAGAGAGGGAGAAGGGTTGAATGAATTGGGAACTGATTCTATATATGTATCAGCTAAAGCAACTTAACTCTTTATTTTTCTGCCATTGAACCTGAAACCTTTTGACTGGAATAGTAATTCCCGTCCTTGTGTTATGTTAGAATCGCTCACCTTCCTGCATGGTCAGACACGACAGATGTCTTGGGGTCAGGGTTGCTAGGATACCATTACTCAACATCTGGCCAGTGAACTTGTAGCCTTTACACCACATTCATATGCCCTGGTAAGCTGCACTTTATGCTGACTGTGTTAATAGTGA
This sequence comes from Holothuria glaberrima, assembly GCA_009936505.3. Taxonomy (NCBI): domain Eukaryota; kingdom Metazoa; phylum Echinodermata; class Holothuroidea; order Aspidochirotida; family Holothuriidae; genus Holothuria; species Holothuria glaberrima. The sequence continues at coordinate 7,326 of WURT03372090.1, read as the reverse complement.
GGAAGTGTTTGCCCAACTTTGTCAGATCAAAGACACGTGTGAATTAGAGTGACTCCAGGAATTATTTCATTATACAATATTATACAGAGGAATGGTGCCTTCCTTGATGCAATAAATGCTCACTGTGGGCAGGGGTCCTCATTCATGTGTTGATAGCAGCAAAGAAAAATGTATCGCCACTGTGTGTTCTTTAAATTTTTATGTTACCAAGTTTCTTGCACTTTCGATTGGTTTTGCTGTTCATTGGTTAATCAAATATCAGAAAATTGATATATCAAGCTTTTTGGTCCCTATGACAACATTTTCATATTTCTTTGTTTCTGTTTTTGTACAGTTTGTACCATATTTTTCTACTTTCGCTTTGTTGTAAAAGTCTTTTATCATGTTGGTTTCTGTTTGTTCAATTTCACTCATTTTCTGTTGTCTTTGCAACCTTGTATCAGCCATTTTACTTGCAGATATAGAGCTTTTACTCTCTGTGACAATATTTTCACATTTTCCTGTTTCTGTTTCCATAATGTACTTCTAAATTTCCTTGTTTCACCCTATTGTAAAAATATTTTATCATGTTAATTTCCCTTTGTTCAGCTTTCCAGTTTCTATTGTTTTGGCTTGCATTGTTCCTTCCTACATTATTTTCACTTTATCCTCTTTCGATTTCTTTCTTTATGAATTTTGACGTCATCAGCCTAAAGGCCTAAAATTAACCGTTTCCATCATTGCTAAATTTAAATCAATTTTGTTTTCCGTTTCTAGAAACATGGTACCATCCCAGCCTCCATGAAAACAAGTCCCTCCCTTACTGTAGTGGGACAACCCAAGAAGCCCTCGTCCTCAGAAAGCGACTTGGAGAACTATGCTGCAGAAAATCTCAATAGACACAAGAAAGGACTGCTCAGGAAAAAGGTGTCCCTCTCAAATATGCTGTCATGGACAAAGGTGGGTTTAGCTGAGTTGAGTAGAATTTTCAAAGTTGAGTAGAGTACAGTGGAGTAGTGTTGAGTACAATTTAGTTGAGTACAGTTGAGTTTAGTTGAGTAGAGCAGAGTACAGTTTAAGTACAGTGGATTACAGTTATTATTATATAGAGTACTTATTTACTGCCTTACAACTGCAATGAGTAACTTATAGGGGAGAATTTTTGATTAATAGGACGATACATTAGACATCCAAGTGCTAAAGGAAAGGAGGTACAAGTATATTCTTCTCTCAAAGTTGCACTTTTAGGTTCTATAAAAGTAGAAAAAACCCTGCCAGCGGTATATATGTACTGCAAGATAAAATTCAGTTGATTAAAAGAGCATTGAACTTGTTGGATAGGAGAGGAAACATGAAAATGATGTATGTCTTGTAGTAGACATGCTTCAGTTCCTGTGATGTGACAGTATGAGTAATAAAATCTTAAAGATTAACTTTTTGCAAAAGGTATGACTTTTACAGTATATTGCATTGACAGGATGTGACATCTAGCTTGATTAGGGCCAAAAATGGGGTTGGATTCTAAAATTAGCAAGATAGCTAGGGTGTACATTCATGTAAGATATGGGAATCAAGTTTGAACATACATTCAAAATAATTGAAACTTCCTGGTGATTTTCTTGTATTCTAAGAAAGTGCTCAACCTGGGTTTTGAGGGGTTAACTTGAATAACCTTGATAGTCTTAATCGAATCAGGTGGAGGAAAGCTGTGATATGTTTGTATACATTGGCCAGGATATTTAGATGAATAAGAACTGGGAATACCAATTGGAAATGATTGCTGTGGTGGTGGTGGTAGGGGGTACAGAGGGTGGACGGGGCATTATGGTCAGGGTTCCCAGTTGCCACTGAGTTGTGGTGAAGTTACTGAAGAAAAATACCTCTCAATTAAGAAGTTAATTAGCTCACAGAGTTTTGGTGAACCTACTGTAGGATTACACCTGTCAACTTTGGAAGTTATTGAACTCACAGTTTTGGTCAAATTTCGTACGATTATGCCTGTCAAATGAGGACGCTAGGTAGCTCACAGAGTTTTGGTGAATTTACTCTAGGGCCATTTTTGTGTCAACTTGGAAAGTTAAGGGACCAAATAGTTTTGAAGAAGGTACTGTAGGACTATATTTGTCAGTTTGAAGTTCATTGACAACAGAGGTTTGGAGCATGTACTTTAGGACTATATTATCATGGAAAAGTTAGGTTACTACAATGTTGAGCATAGTAGGACTATGTCAGCTTGGAGGTCATACAGTATTTTTGTGAAAGTTGGAAAACTTTGCTGGTCACCTTGGGATCTTTGCAGTTGTGAATCTCTTGTGTTGAAATATCATTGTATCAGTTTGCAAACACTGATGTTTACTATAAGGACATGAACCTTTTGTCTTTGATGTGATGTCATACTATTGAATATTCATAGGTTTGATGATTGTATTTATCGCTGACTCATTACTCTGTTTATAAGAATGATTATATCAAGTACTAGATTACTATGTGTTACCATGGAACAAAGACAATACAGGATGGCACAGCATCTAACATTGCTTCCTTGGGTGTTATTCGCCGATTGTATCTATCACAGATTATTTGTGAATGCTTCTTATATTACCTGTTATGAAATCAAAGGTGTGGTTCATATAGCTTAAGTGCGATGGGATAATATTATTTGAGGAGTTAGTTTCCTAACATTCTTGAAAGTGACCTTATAATTGAAGGCATGATAATGTTTTGCTTTCAAAACAGTTGAGCAGAAAAAGTGAAACACCCAGCTTATCTAAACAAATAATGGATGGGTGTTGCTCAATTGAAGCATTAGACATGTAATATAGCAGTTGAGATTAGTATCAACTTCCAAAATTGCTTTGAAAGATCAGCAAACTTGCAAATTTCCTCTTGTTTGCACCTTACAAGTACTGTACCTCTGAAGATGTTTATGAATATAACCATTACAAACAAAAGGTATAGAAAAGATTTGTCTCAATGAATTTAACAAATAAGTAAAAAAAATATTGTCACATGATTGAAAGGTGCCATTCCTGAAATGATGTGATGGGATATGCTAATTCAAATGGGGGGGGGGGGGATGGCATTTTCCCTTTAAGGTCAGGTGGTCTCCATTCTAGATGCATGGAAAACAGGAACTGCCTCAGATTGAAGCAGTCAGGATGAGAATAGGAAGCAGGCAGGATGGTCACCAAATGTTTGAACATCATTAGTAGAGGTCATTTAGTGGAAGCTATTAATTTATGTAGAGAGTTTGTTCATTTCTGTCGAGGGATTTGACTTTATGAAGGACAGAGGAAGGATACAAGTCCCAGATGGAAGTTATGTGGGCTGCACATCATTTTTCTATTAAAATGGTGGAAATCTAGACAGTGGGTGTGAAGATGGTGTTTGGTATGGGTAGGATATGTGGTTTCCCGAAATTATTTAGCGTAAATCCTTCATCCTTTTCTTAGGGAGAGTAGTTTTTGTTCAGTGACATTTAGTGAAGGATATTTTGGAGGTGGTCTCCTTGTAAGAGTTGTTAGTGCATATTGACATGTAAGTTTTTGCTGTACCACTTGCAATTCTGCATTTAGGTTGTGCCGGACTGGCTGCTATGTGGCCATTAAAATATTCGATCTATACACTTTCCCTGATATTGGTCAAAAGATGCAAAATTGCATAAAGGCAATAACAGGCTTACAGCATCCTTTAAAATTCAAAATTATAATATGAAATTGTCGGAACAGCCTGAATGGGAGCAAATTTTGTCAGATATTAAATTTTTACACGTTCTGAGGTATTGCCTGTAATTCATTGGCAGGTAGCATTTTAGTGGGTGTGGCAAAATTACTGATATGTGACATCAGAAAGGGCCCAATGGGTGGAAGGGTATCCTTCTCCAGTTAGCATTTGGTTTTACATAATTGAAAGGTCCCTGAATTCCCTTTTACAACCTGGACCTGCCTATTGGGTTTTGTAGTTTACTAGACTTTTAAGGCAAATCAGCTTGGTGTGCTTTTACCATGTTAACTGCTTTAAAGCACCTCTTGCAGGCTAGACTTATCCCAAAGGCAGGCCTATCTGGCCCATGGGCCATGGTAAGCATGCCCATGCTGAACATGGAATTGCAGGGAGTTTAATAAGATCACTGTACATAGGCTACCCTTTTACCTGCTGTTATTGTGCAAAGATTATTCATGAAGGGTTCAGAGCTTCCAATTTTGGAAATAGTGTTTCCTTCAAAATATAAAAGTAATGATAACATTTCGGAAAAAAACGACTTTGGCGCAGCTAGTTGGCTTTTGTGCTTCCATTCACCGACAGGACCAGTGGCTGCTCATTCATCCATACTTATTGTGTGTTGACAGTTGCCACGTTCTAAAAAAGTTGCTGCCACCCAGAAAAACAAGCTATGAATTGTCTCATGATTGTATTACATCTCTTGATGACCTAATGTATACAATAATTTCCTGTGTGGAAGTAATACTAGCTTAGACGATCTTAATTAGATCTCTTGTGAGTAGTATTCTCGTGGACTGGATGAACAAAACATCTGGTTGAATGAAACATAGAAACACGGAAAGTCATGATTTCTTTGCATAAAATGCATCTCCCCAATCATATCATTTACAATGTGGAAGATATTACTCATACAAAAGAAAAGTGCTGGTTTCATATGCACACCCTAATCACATGCTGATTCTGATTATAAGCGAGGGCGCTATTATAAACAGATGTAATTTTAGAACAAAAGACCTTGCCCTGAATGTTTTGTGTAAATACATACATATGAAAATCTTTAAGTCTGTGTACACAGAATATAATGTAATGGTTTACATATGGTCACCCTTTTTTACTGGTATCAGCTCATTGCTATGTTTGTTTCTTTTTACCTGGACAGTTTATAGAGTCTATTATCCTCGACCTTATCTCCTATTTACATATGTATACCATTATTGCCTGCAATAATTGTCTGACAAAAGACTAAAGAGCACTGTGGGTTCTCCTACCCACAGAGGGCACTGTAAAGCCTAACTCTGTTGTCATCATTTTTTCTGTGTTGCGGTATCCCTCCAAAACCAGGGAGTTTTGGCCAACCGCGTTCCCCACCAAAGCCCAACTTTGTAAGTAGCAAATTTGGGTACAAATGTTAGTATGAGCCTTGTGTGGTATTATTCCTCTTAGGGGAGTTTTTAAGGCAGAATGAACTCACACATTATTGTGCAGGTGGACAGCCCTCTCATACTGTAGCTTGTCTGATGGTCAAAATTTTATTAAGTCATTTCTAGCCAGTAATACCCAGGACCAATTCACTTAACTTGTCTTGCTCTTCCCTTCTACCAAATGAAGTTCCACATTTGTACCTAGAAATGTCGGACTTCTACAGCAGCTTGCACTTTTAAGCAACCTTCTGTGAGCCCTTTCCTACTCAAGTGAACTTAACTTTTCCAACTATATGTCAAAGTGGAGTTCTTGTAGTAGGGATTCTGCTTCTTTTTTAGACTACGTGTGTCTTATGTTTAGGTAAAAATGCATAAATTTTTTTTATTGACCCTATATGAAATGTCAGACAGAGTAAAATGGATACATGTTGGTATGAGATGGTTGCTATAGCAACCTCTGTGCAGTAATCAGAGTAAATCAACATTGCAGATCACTTATTGTGTGGTGTTTCTTTGTTTATTTTCAGGAACCAATCAAGAAGCCAATGCTGATAACAGGAGACAAGGCAGTGAAGAAAGAGGCTGTTGAAACCTTTAAATATATCCTTTGATGAGAAAAAGTTGGTTACAGTTTAACCAATCATTTGCTGAAGAACTGTAATGTTACACTGAACAAACAGGAAGGGCTGGGATAGATTGTCTTGTATGCGATGTTTTCATTTGTTAAGTGTAACCTATCATGGCAAACCATGCAGAATCAATAATATTTTTGTTTGGCATAGTAATATCGCTTTATGGCGAGTGATTGGTCCTCCAAGCACTTTACAAATATGATAATCCCAGTGCAACTGTAAACCATGGGTAAAAACAAGTTACTTCAGAGGTAGCCATTTAACTCATGGTTGGAGAGAGATCAAGCATCTTGCCCAAGGACACAGCATAAAGAACCAGGTTGGTATTGAACCTGCAGTCCTTGGATCACAAAGCCAATGCCTTAGTTGTTAATCCTGCATGCCATCCTCAGGAAGAATTAAGAGGAACAAATTGTCTGTCTATATTGTTTCTACAGAAATATTTTAGCTGCCACGATTATGTGATAATGTTACATTCAGATTTAAATATTATTAACTTTACAACTACTTGAGGTCTTCCATGTACATGCAAAATAATTACTGTGACTCTCTCTTTGGTTGTGAGCATTGTTAGATAGAGGTTCTGGTAGCAACTGGCCCAGGAAATGTGCAAAAATCATCCTTCAAAAGTATCTGGACTGTTCAATGTTTTTTGATGGTGACAATGATTTTAGTGAGAATACAGAAATGGTCTATACCCATTGATGAAAATGTTATTTTCACACCTCCCATTATCCATGGTTTATGAGATAATACAGTAAGCAGAAATCTTATCTGTATGTTAGTCTTCAATTTATCATGGGCAACTCAGTACACATCTTGGAGTGATCCTTAGGAACACAGCAAGAGGATTTGTAAAGTAATATTTGCTCCATTTTATTTGAATCCATTTGAATTGGAAGAATATGGTAATCATCATTAAATGGATTGCTTGGAATGCTTGATGTTGTCACATGTCAAAAGTAGATTGCCCAGAAAACTTTTGGAGGAGACTGAGTGGCCTTGATGGTGTTGTTAGGAAATAATGAGAAACTTGGCTATGATTACGGCATAAGCTCACCCAATCACATTGTAATTGTTAGAATGGTGCTATCAGTATTCATGATTGTCCAAAATTTTGTAAAGACTAGAGTACAAAGAGCTTAATGAATGACATCAGTTTGCAGTATCCCAATAAGCTATTGTGTAAGATAAATAAGTTTTTGCATATGGTCAGCTTTGACTGATATTTTGGAGGACTGTAGCCACTAATTCAAAATCTGTTTGGGGTTTCACTGTTATCCCCATTAACCCAGTTTCTTAACAGAGAGCAGTAAAAACATATTTTAATTTTTGAGTTTCATTTTTGAGTGTTTTTCTTTGACTGACCATACTGGTTCAGAGTTATATGGGTGACAGGCCCTTTAAAGGCACCACCAAGGAAAGCCTGTGTCTGGAGCTGATCAGTAAGGGCTGGTCCCTGGTACCATTGAGAGATGAAATCTATATGCAACTATGCAGACAGACAACGGACAACTTCTTTGAGTAAGTTTAGTTTTGGAGTCTACCTTCTGGGTTAGTTAGTTAGTTAG
>WURT03371979.1:0-23599 GCA_009936505.3 Holothuria glaberrima | reverse complement strand
TGATCTGTTTATTTTTTTTCTGGAAGTTTTGGTCCAAGGCCCCATGTCCTAAGTCATTTGAGGTCATTTAAAGTTATGTGACACTTGTGGCAGTAAATACAAGAACCCAGGGACCCTTGGTTGTAGGTATGAGCTTCTGCACCATTGGTGCTCTAGTTGTACTTCAAATTTGAGATCATAAAAAAATGTGGGAAATTTGACTCTCTCTCAGTGAAATTGACATTTCTATCAGCCCTGATGTCACAAACCATATTTGTAACTTTTTGTAGCGTGGATGGAAGAGACAGGAATTTTCTACTGATAGTTAAAAATTTTAATAAGTGGTGTAACTGGGCTGATTATAGTTTTATTGGTGGGGGATAATTTTGGAAAGCTGCTGCTCATGGAAGGGGCAGGTTTATTTATGAAAAAAGGAAATTCATCTGTGTTATAAGTCAGAAATTAGTTTAGCTCTTTAGAGCTTTATTCCTGACAACTTAATTGAGTTACTGAAGCTGAATTCAGTTTTACTGATTTTGTTTATTGGTCAATGCAAGCTGCTGTAAAGTGCCAGCATGTTGCAAGCTACATAAATACACACAAATGACTTTGTCTTCAGCTGTCTGTAGAACTGTAATGAGGTCACTCGTACTTTAGTGTCCCACTTATGACTGAGAGTAGTGAGGCCTAATTGCTTCCTCAGAATGTCTGGCACCCTGTGTGAAAAAAGTCAAAAGGAACATACTTAAAAGCCTTGAGCATTGACAGTATAAAACTATTCATTTGAAAAATTTGTAATTCATCAACCCAGTGCACTAATTCCCCAGAGATTTTTTTTTTCAGGGGATGGTCTCAGTTTGTGCCTAGGGGTAACTTTAGGTCTTGTAAAATGACAAAATGTCATAAAAAATAGCCTATAGAATGACTTGGTTTTACCAAATTTTGAAGTTGTAATTTTTACAAGAAATCTCTGCAGAGGTGTTCAAAAAAGTCAGTGTGCCAATCACCTGGAAATGTAATTTCCTGTCATCTTGCAGTGTTATGTTGCACAAAAAAAGAATCTCTGCATTCTGCATTCTAACTAATCAGGCCTTGAATTTTGAGGCATGCTAGTGCGATCGCACACCATCACTCACCGGAAATGGTAAAAAATATAGAAATAGGGGCTATGTAAAGTATGGGACAGCAGAGATAAAACTTTGCCCAAACTTAGTCACTTCTTACCACAATAAAATGTCTAATGCACTAAATATTTTTACTGCATGCAGAAAGGCTGGAAATTTTATTCAGGAATGGGATAATTGTGTATTACTAAAAACAAATTGATGACAACTTGTGATCAACTTTTGGCATCTTAGATCAAGTTAAACTTTTGTCTTTTCTGCAGATTATGGTATAATTTTTTTATGTTCATACTGTCCTAACAGCAATTGGCTGAAGCTGCCAGTAGAGTCGAAGGGATTGTGGGTATGTTTGATTGTCAATGAATGAGGTGAAGTGCTTACAAGGCTGTATACCAATAGTTTGTTTAAACCTTGTAACCTTAATATGCTGTGTGGCATATGGCATCGCTATAGGAACTTATATTGATGTGTGAGAAACTAAAGTGAGCTATGAGGTTCACAATTCTGTTGAGAAGTACATTTGATGGAAATACATTTGATGAAAATCAGAACCTATCAATTTATTCTGACATGTATGCACATGCATATTTCAATAGGCTTGTATATGTGTGTGTTTTGTAAGTTTGTAATAACCTCAATATCTCAAAAAGAGTAACATTGATGATTTGTACTGTATGCTTATCATGCAAGTATAAGCCATATTGAGTAGATGTACCCTGTTGAGTTTATAGTGATGTTCCAGGGTCATCTGGGGTCAACAGAGGACAAAGTGTGAAAACTCTCTAACCATGATATCTCAAGATGATGAATAACATCATGAAGTCTCATACTTAGCATATAGGTGTCCTACATTAAGGAGGGGCAACCTTTCAATTTTGGTAGAGGTCAAAGGTCATTTTAGATTACAAAATGTCAGAGGTTGAATTATGTCATCACTACCTAAATGAAAGGTAGCATTCTGGTTTAGCCCAAAACTTAGTTTTGATAAATTTGTGGAAATGTGCATGCCAAAACAGTAGTTTTGCTGTTTATTTTTTCTAGAAATCAAACAGCCGATATAAACCATATAGTCTTATGTCTGTTAGAGTTACAATTATCAGTTGTACTTTAATAAGTGCTGCTGTCAGCTGAGTGCAGTGAATCTAGCTAGCTTATTTCTGTGGATGCATTAATTTTGTTCCATATGTTTATACTCTGCATATGCACACAGATAGCATAAACATACTTTTGCAAGTTAAGCATATGAGTGATGTGAACTTCTCTACTCTCAAGTTGTTTATGTATAGTGTATGTTGCAGTGTTTTCGCAAATTGCACTGTTTGGGAATGTGTGTAAATTTTAGGCAAAGGATGTTCATTCAGTAGTGACAACAGTTGCTAACTTACCAGTCATATATCACCTTGACAGTCTGTATTAACTGCACCAGTTATAATGCCATTTTTCACACCCTACCATTTTATTGTCATTAAAGTGGTATATCAATCATGCTACTACCCAGTTTAGCAGTTGAAAAATCAAAGAGCTCCAAAGGTATTTATGGCAAACATGACATTTTTGTCCAGTCAGTCAATTGTGTAACAGAGATCACCTAAAACTTCACCTAAACTGGTGTAATTCAGAACCTAACAGTTCGCCCCGTCTAGGAAAGCCAGTTTGATACACGGTATAGTTTACAAAATTAAACATTTATGAGTTTACAATGTAGGCTTTGCTGGCTGTCAGTGCTAATTTATTGATGCACAATGATAGGCAGTTCAAAATAAGTTTGCTTCCCATGGGCAAGTCTTATTTTAAATATTTCACAGAATATAAAACAATACTGCTTTATATAGCCCATGGATAGTTTGCTCATGGAAGCTTTTCAATTAAAACATGCAGCATTTGTTAACTCTAATTGTGATTGGTTATATTTTTGGGAAGAAAGGCCATCATTGGCAGACTTTTTTTAGTAAAGGCTTACTGCAGCTCCCTCTCTGGGAAGATTATCAGTGAATGACATCATCAGTGAAGGTATACTGTTTTTTACCTTTTAGCATAAGCATAGGAAGCTGTTCTTGACTGGTAAGCTTAATGATGTTTCTGACTGCCATCCTGGGGGAAGGGCATAAAGGGGTGTCCTTCTCCCATTCCCCTCCCGTTGGAAAATTTTCAAAGATTAGAGCCTTTAGATGTAATTTGGTACAACATATTGGGCAAATTTTAAGGAAACTTACTGCAAACAAATAAGAGGTTTTCGTCCTTGGATTGGGGGGGGGGGCGTAGAAGCACACTTTAAATAAACCCTGCCCCATCCCTTTCCATCTTCCTACACCTATGGCTGTCAGTTTTATCCAAGAGCATTGTGAGGTTAATTAAGGCCTTGTATGGGATGCTTAAAGGAATGTCAAAGAAGTTAGGTTTATCAACTTCTATTGATGTTTTTTGTTTTTTCACTGGGTGGGTTCTTTATTAAGATAGTAATCCATCCTAATGTTTTGTTTTCAAATAAACTTACTAACATCTTAATAATGTTCACATGATTTTTGCTTGTGGGTGTGATCATTAAAAATGTTGTTCCTGTAATATTTGTTATGAGGTAGTTGAATGATAATGAAAGGATAAAATGCTGTGAAAGCAGAAAATGCTGCATTGTGTTTCCTTCCTTTTGATAGTATGTATAATCTAATGGATGCAAAGTATATAATAATACCTAACATAAAGAACCGTTAACACTCAGTCGTAAATTTTACAAACCGAGTGTGTTTCAGTGAGCGTGCTTGAAGTGTTTACAACTAATTTTAAACTTAACATGCAAAAAGGAACACTTGTTTTAAACAGTTGAAGTGTATTGGGATCATCCAATTATTTTTTTTTTTCTCTTTTGCTTGAGTACTGAGCTCCTCTCCACTCCCCCCCCCCCCCCACTTTAGAGCATACTTCGAAAAAGTGAAAAATAATTCAGTGGCAAAAATTTAATGTCATTTGTTTTATATTTTGAAAAAAGGTTCTGATTTCCTCAGTGTATGATTGTGTTCCTATGGAAATGATGACAAAGATGATGATCTTTTTTTAAGTTTTACCATAAATTTATATTAAAATAAAAGACTACAAAAGACAGCTTAGAGTATTACATTGTATTATCCAAGTATATTTACTGAAACATGTAGTACTTAATGCACATGTATTAGTCCTTACAAGTTCCTTCTGCAACACTGCAAGAGCATGTTAGGGGATGAACGTTTTAACTTCAAGGTACTGTAATTATTAAAACTGATTAGAAATTCTGGTGTATTGTGCCAGTCAAATGTCAATAGCTATTTGTTTAAAGATAAATACACTGCTGGGAAGTCCAGTGCCATTGTTTGAAGAGGAAAAAAGTCTGTGTTCAGACTTAAATTATTTAATAAGGGCTATAATATTGCATCACCCAAAGTTAGGAATATGATCATATCTCTAAATGCAATTGGTGACTGCACTTAAATTGACAGTATATACTTCAAACAGTATAGTTTCACCCTAGTGGGTCAGTGATGAATTGTGCAATCAGTTGATTTAGCACTTAGGCCCATGGCCACACACAGTATTGCATCGACATACTGTAGCTTTGATCACTCAAAACTCAGTCCAGGCTACTGTACATGTAGTTTTGACAGGGAAGCTTGTGCCAAGGCAGGTGTTTTTTGTTTGCATTGGAGGATACCTAGGGCTAGAAGTAAACTGAGTAGGGAGAATTTTTCTTGTAAGAGGTAAGACTTGTTGGCTTTTAATGCATGTGGAATTTGAGAATTTGCCATGATGACTACCACTGCCATCTAAAATTTTACTGCTTGAGGCAATTGAACATTCTTTTGAAGCAGTTAGCAGAAAATCTGACCACACTCATCATGTGTTCGGTCCCATTAGTTTTCCAGCTCCCCCTCCCCCCCCCAGCTATTGAAGTTATGCCCGGATGTCAGGTGACCAAATTGTACCATGGTTATCTCCTGTTTTTACAGTTGAGTTGTATTCACAATTTCCCTGTCAGTCTTTGTCAGGAAGTTGCCATGGCTACCCCATAGTCATATTTCATTTTCCAGCTTGCCGTCCAGTCAGTTGTCAAATTGTTTACACTGTCGTGAGCCTTTCACACAAGGCAGAGTGGACAAATTAGCACATTATTTGCCTGAATAGTTACATATTCAGCTAAAAACTGTAACTGCACCAAATGCATAATCTATATGCTTCAGTTTGCAGCTGTGAGATTAGCAGTCATGTAGTCATGTAAGAAACAAGCAATTACATTCAGATATGATCTCAATACCACTTGGATGCATTGCGGCCATCTTTTTACAGGGTGGAATCATAACCCTGTCAGAGTTTACAAATGAGGTTTGTTTTGAAAGGCTACTTATCTTTGGCAAAATTTAGACTTCACAAAAAAAGTAGACAAAGATTACCAGATTTTGATAGTTTTGCAATTATGCATCCCTACAGTATGCAAATTGTATGAGTTTTAATACACATATCATGGTTGCCATCAGTGGTGGAGATTTGTATGAAAAAGTGGGGGGAGGGGGGATAAAAGGCCCTTGGGGCAAAAATTATGATGAAAAGTGAAATTCAATGGGAGTATTTTCCAAAAGTGGGGGATATATCCCCCTCCCTCATCCTCCTCCGGCATTTCAGCCTATGGTTGTCATTAGACAACCTTTTATTTAATTTTTTCAACTTGTAGTGTTTGAGTAAGTTAAATATTAGCTAATCTGTTCATTTATTTTCCTTTTTCATTTGATGCAGCAAAAACAACAAGAGAAGAGATTAATGCAGAAAGCTCGACTGGCAAGAAGTTACCAAAAAGTATGATTAATGGCTCAGACAGACATAGATCCTCAACCCTAGTTAAAGTGTGTTATAATTGGTTTAGATATCATGAGTAGAGGTCTGTCATGAAATGTTTAACTGTAAATTGAACCCATTTGATTTACTACATGGCATTGAAGTTTTTGGTAGATTCAGCCTTTTTATAGTGTACTACATTGTGTTAATGTAAGACAAAGGAATTATTTCTACAGATGTGTTAGGCTACGGGGGGGTGTAGCATCAACCTAAACATGTTTAGAAATACCCTCCCCCCCCCATCTCTTCACAATCAGTGGCTACACTTGACATAAATTTAAACAATAACGTATGCTCTGTTTGATCAATAATGACCTCTGCAGATCTCTCAGTAGCAGAGATCTCACACACAGAAGTGTGTGGATATGACCTTGAGCAATTTGAGCTCAGTGTAGGCTGCTGTAGCTTTGTCCAGGAATTTTTTACTGGACAGCTGTTTTTCTTTCAAATTGGAGGAGGGGCTAGAAATAAACTAAGTAGGGAGAATTTCTATTGTCTGGGGCAAGATTGGTTGCCCTTTAATGCTGAGCTATCAGACTAAGGCTAGATTTTTTGTTATAAACTTGTCCATTTGCAGGGGATGACTTTGAAAGTGGGGCCTAATGCATTTGTCCAATCTCTTCCCTCCCCCTGCGCCAAATATCTATCATGATATATTGCAATGCAGATATTGCACATTGCAGATCAATCTAAATTTAAAAATTCATTTACTGCAACAAAATTTTCAATTCATTTAGTACATTTACAGCCACAAGAGTTGGCACTCGTTTCAACCAAACCATTCCAGATTTATACTGAACAGTTTTGCAACAAAACTGAGATCACTGAAATTTGCCCTTAGGTATTTCTGTGTGTGTTCGGCAGGTGGTAATTAGCTTAATGCTGAGCTTTGATCAGTTAATGGATGTTTATCTTAGCTAATGAGGTAGATATTTTGAAGGGTCAGTAATAATTCCAAATTGATTAACACAGGTACTTTTTACCACAGATAAACCTGTATGAAAAGTTAATCATATGCAAATGAAGCAATTGATTATTTCAAACAATGTCATGATAAGGTTTTCTTAATAGCATCCTAGAGAACAGGCTTGAGCAGGTAATAAAGCCCAAGTCTACTTCCTTCATGACCTCAGCCTCAAAGGTTTTAGTGGTACTTTACTCAACTTTCCTTTGAGTCACAACTCAGAATTTTCAGTACTGCCAAAACATGCACAAAAAGTCATATACATCAGTTTAATTATGTATTGCTAAGCTTAAAAGAAATTTAAAATTGAAAATGACTCCTTCACTGTTCTTCTTTCTTCTGATCAGTTGCTAATTTTAGCTTCAGTTGAATATTACATATCTCAAACATTTAAAATTTTGTACCAAATTAGCTGTGGAAAAGTCTGTAGTGTCAGTTAAGTGGGGTGTTAATATGCATTGGCATGTTAGTACATACTCAGTACGTAAGTGATGCTGGATATGTACTTGATCTCATTCAGAGTTATGACTACCTAAAGTGGCTGGTACCTATCTCAAAGGTTTTTTCAGTCGCCCATGGCTACACCGAATGACCAGGCTGGGGAGTGCACTTGTAAACGGAGGGGATCTAGTACTGTAATTTACCATTTAAGCTGCAATGACTAATTTTGTCTGTTTACTGTGGTTAAATATTCACATTCACATTGTCAGAGTGATCAATTTAGACGTGGTGAGCGTTTTTGAATTCGGTTGCAACTGGTTTCTTTGAAACATGAGTTCAATCTTTTTCATTTTTTATAACCCTAAAAACAGGATTCCATGATATATATCTTAACACAGATATTGCATTATTAAGTTAATACTATATTAGGTAAATCTAGAAGAATTATCTTGCATAGATTTAACAACTCCTTTATGTGTACAACAAATAACTATCCTTTGATTTAATGAAAAATTCCCATTCCAGATTAAACATGCCCATGCATGCAAATGCGAACTGAGGTTATTACTATTTCGACTTAGATATTATTATCCCTCGTACTGGGTAGATTAAATATCACTATGGCAGCTGCTGGAGCTATCCACAGAGACAGATATGATCGAAGCTTGGTATGCACACACAGGTGGATGTATGGAGATCAGTCAAGTGTTAATGAATGAAAACTGTTACTGCCTGTCAAACCTGTGGCATATAAATCAATTTATTGACTAAATGTATGCAGACCTAATGCTAGCAACTATAGCTTGCTTCTCACTCATTATATATGTGTGTGAATGTGTGTGAGGTAGATTTAATTATGTTGTAAAATTTTTATCATATTTTTTATCTGGATGATAATTGTATAGTATAGTACACCTTATAATATTGTTATTTATTGACTGATGTTGAATTCATTTTAGGAGGTATAAAATATGATATGTTTATATTTATCAGTAATATAATAAATATGAGAAACTTTTGAATTGATAAGAAGGAATCTAATCATGAAGAGCTTAAATGACTGCCACTGTTATACTACGCAACATTTATTTCAAAGCAAAAATTAAAATACAGTTTGATTTGAGAAGGGAAATCTGCAACAGGCTGTATGAATAATGTGAAAAGCATTTCTTAAAAGGTAAAGTTTGAACTAACTGATTCTAACAGTGGTTATCATATCATTTTACAGTAGGGTAATAGTGTTCATATAAATGCTCAGCTATGCTGTTCTAGTTTTGACTCAAATTTGGCAATACCTTTGGTAAATTTCTTTTCGTAGCAGACAGTTTGTTACTTGGAGTGGGTTTTACATATATCTTTAAAAAGGAATTCCCACATGGTAGGGAAAAGCAAGATGTTTAAAAAAAATTCTATCATCTTGGAAATTTATGAATTTTGGCTGATGGTTTGGTGAAATTGCCATGGTCTGGTAAACTGAACACTTATTAACTAGACTTTAGATGATGTTATTACAAGCATGTGTCCACAGTTTGTTAAATTGTTAAAGTAAATAATTTTTTCCCCCTTGTAGTTTTTCGATCTTGAACACTGAAAAGGCTTTAAAGCTTGGCCATGATGAAACTTTGGAAACTTATTATTGCAGTAGTGAGACTTTAGAGCAATCCCATGATGCCCTCCTCTCCTCCACTTTTCATCTTGATTGGATACGTAAAATGAAAAATTTGCTTCAAGTAATTGTGCAAAGGTCCCCGAATAGGCTGAATAACTTGCACTAAGTTAAAGAAAGTATTTTGGGCTGTGTGGATTAAGACTATTCCAACAGGGTATTATAAGTGTGCAATACAACATTGTGTCTTCACTCAAACATTCTAGCATTCATCTGTATGTTTCATGAACATTTAAAATATATTTGTACTAGGCTTAATTAGGAGTCAGTAATAATGGAGGCCAATTCCTTCCTTAACTTATAAATGTAGCAACAGGGTACAGTGAGTATGGTTTATTATTGTATTCATCAAATTCAAACTTTACCATTCATTAAGAAGTCTTCATGAATATTTTCTGGTTTATTTATAGGAGTCATGCACTTATACATGTACACCTTTCTAAATGAAGGTCAGTGGGCATTTCCTCATAACAAATTTTGATATTCTTGCCATTTTTTGCCATATGATGCAATTCTTTGATTTATTTTAAGGTCAGTTTATTCATATTCCTTATGTCCTAACCACAAGGCTTTCAGTGTTTATGGTCCTGCATTTTGGTGTATTTGTATATACTATCTACTTACATGTGATGAATTGGTATATTTAAATTGTCATTACTGTACCACGTGTGTATATGCTTCAGATGAAGGTAAGTAATATTCTGAAATCTTGAAATAAATATAATGTGATAGACATCGTCATATAAAAATGAAATAAGTATTTGCTTTAAACCAAAGTTGTAGCAGCTGTGAATGTGTTAACAATTTTGATTTAGTGTTTTAGAAGCTTCCTACTTTGTTTTTCGTGAAGTAAATTATTCCAGTTATGCATTTGCAAAAATTGTTCCTGTTTTTGTATCTAGAACTGTAGATGTAACAATTTAGCATGTTAATAAGTCATGCAAAACTGCCACATTTTATTATTGTTTGTACATGTTTGTGTATGAATCTTGCAGAAGAATCTGCTTTAAATTAGTCTGTGCATAAAGAGCATATTGTGTGATTTTTATTTTCCAATTATTGGACTCAGCTCAAATGAAAGTTAAAATGTATTGAAGTTGATTTGTGTGTGTAGAAAATAAAACACGGCAGGATAAACCAGGCAAGAGAAAACGTTCGTTTTTGTGGTGGTTTTTGTGCCTGTGGGTATAAGGTCGGAAGCTAAGATACAATTGGAATTTGATGAGTAAGTAATATGTCACACATAATACAAGAAAATTTAGGTACATAAGGTGGACTTTCTTGGTCCTTAAATATATATTCAGTGTGGCATCTCCAAGATATGTGACTGATACCAGTACTGGAATGTAATTGACATAAATAATAACGGGGCTAATTCAAACTGTACCACCAAATGATTATACAGCCCCTGAAAGCAGCTCTGCATGATCTGTGTAATATATACAATGTGTTGAGGTGTACTGTACACTTCCTAGAAGCATGCCTCTTTGAAGAGGGTCAACAGAGAGGATTCTGAAAAAACAGTAGATTTAAGTAGTTGAAAAGTGGAATTGTTGGCAAAGGAAACTACATTGTGGGAGGTATTGAAAGAAATGAGATTGAAGACAGGGCAACATGTCAACTTTTGTTGGAAATAAATTTGAACCATGGGCAGAGTTGTAACCAAGTCATTGTTTTTGCAGCAACTCAACTACAGCTTTTTGTTACTCGAGTCATTTAATTGTCTAGAAGGAGTCAGTTTTGAGCTGTGTAGTGTGTTGGAATGTTCTGACTCAAGTCACGACTGATTACAACACTGAACTGTGATTTAGGGTGGTTGTAAAGTGCAGTCACTGGGGCCAAGAGTGGGTAGTAATGCATGAGCCAAAGGTTGACACTGAAGATTTGATTTAACAGCTCTCAGTATGACTCTTACGTAATCCCCTTTTTAAGAAACTGTTCCATAAATCTGTTTTTCTTTGAATCAAAATGTTCATATGTTGAGGTACATTGTAAAAAACTGATAATTCATGGGCTAACCAGTTTCACAGAACTTGAGTTTTCTTTCATTTACTGAAGGAACACTCATCAATACAGATCACAAATGCTGCCAAATTAAGGTCTCCCTCAACTAGTTCTACTTCTAACAAGAATGAAAACTGTTCCAGTGCAGCGATTATTGCAGTCCTTTGTGCTTGCAAACCATTGGTCTCTGCACCCTCTGTCTTGCAGACCTTTGGTCATGCAGGCTGTAACCCACATATTTCTTGTTAAAATGAAACTTCAGCATGTGGGATTATCACATCACAGACCTTGCATTATTGAGGTGAACTGCCCAAGGATAGTGTTAGCTTCCATGCCTGCATAAGAAGGGGACAGTCATGCCAACCTTTAGGTGTAGACAACTTTACAGGTTTGGTCATGTGTAGTAAAGTGGCACTTGTATGCATAAGATCACTAGCCTCACTGTAGATGGCCATTGTAGGAAGGGTAGTTGTTACCAGTAAAGTAATGTGAGAATGTGAGGTTGAATGACCTCTTCACTGATGCCTGAGAATAAGGATTTACACTATCGGTTTGCACTTCAAATTACAATTGCATACCCTGCTCTAATTATTACAAGCAACTGTTCACCTAGCCAAACAATTTCCTTAGTAAAATTTTGAACCTACTTTTGAAGAGCTGTAGTTCGATATTTTAGCAATGACAAACTGGTGCTCAGGTAAAATTTATCACAGACTTTGATATCAGTCTCTTGTAAAGTCCTCAGGTCTCTCTCTAACAGTGGAATATACTTTGCCAGTCTTGTGATCAACGTGCCCTCTATCTCCCATCCATCCATCTTGCTTTTTTCTGCTTTCAATCTTTGGTAAGGTAAGACAGAAAGGCACATGACTATGCAAAAAGGCCTGGTGACAGCAGAAGTCTTAGCTGGGTTCATCAAAACAAAGTTTGGGCCTGTAGATGGCCAAGTCTTGTGAGTGATCCTACATGGCCATGCCTTCTTTTCAATATTTATCCCTTTAAGAAAAGGGACAGAATTATGAAATGGCTTAAATTCCAAAAGATGGAAATTTCAAAGCTTCATATTTATTTATTTCATAATGTTTGGAATAACAGGTAGAAAGGCAAAGGTTAAAGATTTCAAAAACTTTACAAAAGTATAAAATAAAACACAAAGCAAACTTTTCTTATTCGACAGCCTTTGTCATTTGTATTTCTTGCAAATTATTGAGCAAACATTGGCCATTTGATCCTTAAGATAAACCTTTAAATAGTTGAGAACAAGTGATAATTTAAGTCCTTACAGAATCCTCAGTGAGAAAAACAAAGAAGTCAAACAATTAACATGACACTTATCACACCCATTCCCCTCACTGTTAGTCAAGAAAGGGCTGCAATGGCTTCTTATATACCCAGTCAACAGTAACATTTAACAAGAATACTCACAGAAGGGCTGAGGATCCAATTCTGCTACCAAAGCACATCTTGCATAAATTTACAGCTAACATTGCCAGAGTCCACACGATTTATTCACACCTTTCACCATGTATGCAATCTCCACCTACTGTACTCACAACCACCAAACCATGTCAACACAAGAACAAACATATGCCTTCTTTCCTCATTTTTACTAATTTTCTGATAATAAATCTCTTGAATAAAGGTGATACTACTGTATCTAGCTCACTGCAGGGGGAGAGTGGTGTCCTCCAACAGAAGACCACAAGAAAATATTCACTCAGTCAAAACATGCAAAAATTTTTAAAGAGTTTAGGTCATGTTCACAACTTCTTGTATAATACCCTAACAAACAGAAGAAATTTGCACTATGGATACTACCCTGAATCTGTTTTATTAAGATTCAAAATAAAGTTGATTCCCTTTATGACCAAGAGCTATGTTGTATGACACTGAGCCAAGTACTCTAGACCCTGCTAGAGCTTCTAAACACAAGTGATAAAGATGTACCAAGTTTATGCTACAGTCAGTTCACTGACTGACTGAATGATTATAATTTGACTTAATACACATACCACAAGACTGCTTGATGAATTCCTGTCCAAAGAAGTGAAATTCCATAGTTTCATTGAACTATAAAGCTTGCACTTCAAAGATCTGAGATAAACTGTTTCTAAAGTATGTTTCAACTTGTAGGCATGCTGTATGATAAACACAGTAACAATGAATCATCATTACATGTTATGCAGAATGATAAAAGAGGTTACTGGTTATTCATAAATGGTATTGGCTATAAATTGAAAAACAAAAGAAGCTTAGATTGAAAAATTATTTTTATAACATAATAAAAACAAGAAGACCATGCTGACATCTGCCCTGCCATTTTCTTCAACACAAAGTGAACAGACTGGGAAAAAGTACAAAACTAATGTCTAATACAGTAAGATAAGGCACAACATTGATTATGACACCTACTTTTCTAGCACTGGAGGTCTTCACTCAGAAATGCACACAGCAAGCTCCACCAAATTTGTGAACAATCCAGTGTTGGAGACTTTGGGTCAGGAAAGCCATTTTATATGACACATTCATGTAAAGCAATTTCTTTGCACTGAACTTCTTTTTAAGAATTCAGAAGATGACACAGGTTGCACACAATGTGGCTGAATATACCATGAAAACTTGTTCTCTCAGAAAATATTGTATGAATATTACAATAAAGATTTATTAATCTTAAAATCATGCTTCGACTTAACATAATATTTTCATTCAAGTGTCTATACCTTTTACATTCTATCACTGTATATCTGAACACACATCACACCAAATGACCAAATGATAGTACACAACTGCATTTGATAGTGTACATGGGTTTTGTGAGTAGCTAATACCAGTTATAACACATAAATGAAGGGAATGAAATTTGTCATGCATGCAACATTTCTGTGTTTGACAATCTAACCGTGCAAATATGAATAAACATCATCATCTTATATTTAACATTAAGTGGTGCCTGACTCGTGTTGCACAAATACATCCATCATACCATAATACTGAGGACAGCATTTCTTTATGCTAGGGATCACACAGTTCAATATCACAAGGCACATAACACAGTTTTAACATTGTAACAACAATACACAAAAGGTTTGTTTCTCATGCATTCTTGTCTTATACTTAGGCATTTTCTTACCCCTTCCCAGAAAGAAAAAAAAATGTACAAAAAGAGTAAGAATTTTGCAAAATTTGGTGTTCTGCAGGCCTTGCATTCATATCATGTTAACAGAACTGACAGTGCTGAAATTCAGTTAAGATGGAACCCTTTTTCACGTGTTGCACCTAACAGTCGTTGTTTCATAATTTCCTCAGTTGAATATTCAGGTAGCTTCAGATAATGGACACATGTGTTGACTGAAGGATAGGTGTTATCATTAGCGTCTATCTTACGGACAATGGTCAGTCTAGGATGGAGATTTGCTAAGCCACCTGGCGGTAGTGATGAGCACCCTGTGGTAAACTGGAGGAGTGATTTCCTCTCATCTCCATTCAAGGAGCATAGAACATTCACAAACTTCTGGAAGCCAGGGCTGCAACAAAATGAGTAGAAAAAGAATGATACTGAGAATTCAAGTAATAAATTTCCACTGTGTTCTTAACTCCTGGTTCTTTGTTTTAAAGGAGGGGGGAGGAAGGAGCAAGGGATGAAATAGTCAGGTTTGCATCGCAAATTGCGACCCAAGAAATTCCAGTTGCAAAGCAATTTCAGTTCAGCTTTGCAAATATTGGAAATCAACATTTTTCAGGCTCTGCCTAAGTTCTTACTATTCTGATACATGCAGCATGTAATAATTGCTGTCTGTTTTGTTAATGTTGATTTCAATAGTTGCTAATTGAGACTGGGTAACTGCTAATAAATTCAAACATTGATTAGCAACTGCTGCTAACCAATTCTCTTACACAATTTCATCCCCTGAGGAGGTGGGGGTGGGAGTGGAAGGTAAGAAACCAGTGCACAATGATTTGCGATACTTAAACTGTCCACCAGGTCTGGACAAAAGCAAGCTAAATGAAATTGTCCCTCACCTCTCTCTGGTATAACCCAGCTTTGGCTCGGTATAATTGAGGATATCTTCACGAGTCCAATTCGGGGCTTGATCTCCACACATAAGAGTCTGTAATTCATTTGCACTAAAACTTTGGAGTTTATCCATCGGGAAGACTTCATTAAAACCAGCTGAAAGGAAAAGGTAACATTTAAGTCACACTATAATCTGAACCAGGTCTTTTCAACCTTTTTTCATTGGCATACGCCTAGACTTTACACGACCCATATATGTACCCAGAGACAGAGAAATACTCTTTTTTCAAACAACACAGCATTTCCACAATTTTATTGTTAACTGTGTACACACAGCATCAGGTGAGAATTATGTTCACCATTAGTCTATAGAGGAGTTTCACCAATGTCACAGACTGTGCATCCCTTTGATTGTCAGAAATTTTGCAGATCAAGTGTTCATTGTGTAACATAGTATCTATGGTTATACCATGCCTGTGTGGTGTAAATTTGCTTACTATTGGTGTGTTTTGCCTTGCATCCCATTCCAATGACATCACATGAAAAACCTCAACACTGCAAGCAGGATGTAGGCTAGCACATCGTTCAACAGAGAAACCAACATTTCATAATGGGTTTGTTAATCACAAGCAGACAACTCTTTTGCCAACAAAGTAATGCAAATTCAGTATGAATGTTTCATGTAACCTATGGAAAGATCCCACATACAGTACCCTTGGGGTCTTGAAGAACCAGACTGAAAACCCAGATTTAAACAATGGAAGCTAACTCATCCCTCTCCTGTAAACTACTAGTAACAGGTGAATGGTGCTCAACCAGAGAAAGGCATTCACATCACAGAAAGTCACTTATATTTGTAAACAACCTTTAACACATGAAAAGGAAAAGTAAAATTAGAAGTCACCATTTTGGAAACTATGACTCAAATTCATCAACCATATAGTTTGTCTCAGGTTAGGTCACTTTCTCTGAAGAGGACTTTGAGGATTGACAAGAAGTATCTAAAGATAATTACATGGTTACCACTGAGCTGAAATAGCAACAAAGAGGGGAGAAAGACATAGCTGATGCAAAACAATTCTTACCTTTGAAGGCTTCCATCTGCTTCTTAATTCCAACATGCAAACAGAAATCAGTCACAAGCTTGATATATTCTTCAGCATTTTCGATGGTCACTGGTATGTCTCCACCATTTGGTTTCAGATTGTGTGTAGTGTAGCCATACACGGAGGACGGAGGGTTGTAGCAGAATGTCAGGCTACAAAATAAAAATATTACGCTTTCAAATGACTGCGGTCAAGGAAAGTGCTTCTTTGGATGATTAAATGAAGCTAGGAATTGAAACAATTTACACTTTACAAGAAGCTGTTAGCATATTAACACAATCCAATAATTCTCACCTCAAATCTTCCAACCGAATTGGTAATCCTGATGGATTGTCCAAAGCCAAATTTTGAACAGCATTTTTCTTAGCTTCCTCAGTCAACTGTTTATCCTTAAGGATCAGTTTCTTCCTGTCAACCAAGTCTTGCAACTGTCGCAAGAAATGAGCTCGATGGGGATCAATTAACTCCAGGTCCTCCCAGGTAAGGATACCATAAAACCAGCCTCTGCTCCTTGGCTTTGGCGGATCTTCAGCATATGCATCTGATTTTTCCTCATTTGATTCTAAGCTAAGGTCAGATATAAGTTCAGGGATATCTTCCAGTGATGCATGAAATGGCAGGTCCATTGGAATGATATCAGAGTCTTTAGACGATGATTCTGGGGAGCATGGGCCAGAACCACCACTTGGGTCCATCTCAGTGGAGCACATCAATTTCAAAAATGGTTGAGAAAGAGGCAGGTCTACCATGCGAGTATCTTGGAGACATTTAGCCAGGAAGATTCCCAGGAAGTGAAACAATTGCACTATTCTATCAATGTTCTCCGAGTCCTGTACCAGGGGAGCTGGGAATAGACCACATGACCTTTGGATGTAGAAACCAGGAGGCTTGATACCTTCACCAAGGTCAACCTGTATAAAAAGTACAAAATGATTGCATTCTATTTAATTAAGAAAGCATGTGTTGGTTTATCAGGAAAGAATTTTCTTCACCTCACCCTTTGCAACTACCATCTATTTCCTTCATGTAGTAAGCTAGCAATGAATTAAGTCTGATCAAAATCATGCATGGGCAAGGGCACAAATGATGGGGAGGGTTGGGGGGGTGGGGAGAGAGAATACAGCCCTGGGGTTAGAAGACCTAACAGATAAAAGTGCATGGCTTTCACTAAGAATTGCTCAATAGCATTTACATGTTAAGAGCATGGGGGCATTAGCTTCCCTAAGGATAAAAGAAACTACCAACAGCTTTGCTTCTGACATAATGCAGCAAATCATCTGTTAATAGCTATCAGAGAACTACTAGGAAAATTTATCTAGTGAGGAAGATAAATGACAAAGAAAGGTAAATCCCCAGTTTATCCCTCTTTTATTAATAACTAATCCATGTGAAACTGACCAAACACAATGGTGTATTCATAATCTGATTTAATATCAGTGTCAAGATCCTTCTATTACCATCACAAAACCTCTGTCATAAAATCATTTAGTTATGCAACTAACCTCTCTGGCAAAGTCTTCCTGGAAGTCATCTTCACACAGCCACATTCCCAACATTTTCTTTTGTAGTTCTGCAGCCACAAGGGCATAAAACTCCAATGTTGGACCAAGGCCAGTACCTTCTTCTCCTAGAAACTCAACCTACAATACACAGGTAAAATACAACATTCAATAAAACTCTTTAAACAGGAAGAAATACACAGGAATTTTTCAGTGCTCTATATCACCATATACCCTTTACAAATAATCTCTCCACATGTCCATGATAAGCTGATGAGACCCCAGGGGGTACTGTACTTCATGGATCCGGCCTGCTTTGAAATTTGTACTGTCCAAACTACCCAATCAATATGTTGTAAATCAGTTACACTATAGAGTCAACAAATGATAAATAGGGCAAGCCTTTTACCAACTGTTCATAAGCTGACTTAATGTTTGATTTAGATGGGTGAAAACTACAAATTTTATAACAAAATATTACATTTCATACAATTGGACTTGCAAAGAGTCTTCTTCCTCTACACTGCAGAAGAAAACACAAAATGTAAATACTGGATGGAAATGTAACAACCAAATTAAATCAGTCCTACATCTATAACTTCATACTTAAAAATCTTGCAAACCTATGTTCTTAGTGCATCTGCAATATGTTAGGCACCATGGCAGATCACCTAACATGTAAGCCACAGGCCATGTACAAAGGGCAGAACTACACTTTCAATTTTGATACCAAAATCCTAGGTTTATGATTTTCCAATATATTAGGAAGGGTGGAATCAAATGGCACAATTTTAATGAATAAACATATCAACAAGAAATTAACTTAAATTTGATGGCAGCTCATTTCCACACAGGTTGATGTAAGACCCAATCTGCCAAGAAACATCACATTGACTATCAAACTAAGCCTGTTAATATTCATGGATCTTATGCATATGACATCACAGAGCAGAAAGTGCTCCCTCATTTGGAGGCAAATTGGGAGGCAAGTAACACAAACAAATGCAGACAGCTCATTTGTCAGCCAATCAGATACATGTGTAAGTCTACTACACACACTTGTGAAGTCTACTACTATGTGCTTTATTGTTTCGCCTCCAAACTGACTTCGCATGAAGTCAATGCATAAGGTCTATTGTAGAACACTCAGCTTATGAATATTCATCACAAAACTCATTTAGCTAAATATATCATACAAATCTAGCAATTTCACTTTTCTCTTACCTCTAGTATTGACTTCCTCTTGCTATGTATCTCCATCACTCTAACTGCCCATTCTAGAAGCTGCTCACCCCTTGGTACTTTGACCCTCTCATGTTTCAAACGGCCAACCTGGAATTCAGGCTGTTCTTCTCTCCTGGTGCTGGGTGTGCGAACTCTCTCTGTTGTGGCTTCACGTTTGCCTTGAAGCCAGACAATGGCTCTGAAAGGGTTAAGTGATTTGACTTTGTCAAGACTCAAGAAACATTTTTTTGATACAAAAGTAATACAATGAAAATGAATGGTTGTTCCTACTGCATACAACAGACCTTAGGAACCATCACATACAAAGTTAGAGCACTGGGACAGAGAGATGCAAACTGCAAGGAAATCCAACTAGAAATCTTACTGAATTTTCACATTCATTCAATAAAATTATGTTCACAACTGATGACAAAATCGATCCATCTCACACAGCCCATCCATAAACAGCAGTCTATCTGCAAAAAAATTTGCTCAGTTATCCACAGTTTGGGTATCTGCTGAGTTTTTCAATCCACATCTCTGGGATATGTATCTACTCCTATCAAGCTCATCACTGTAAGTTCAAAAACTCACCTTGAGACACCAAATGCTGTGCAATTGAAGTAGAGTTGTCTTGTTTCAAAAGGAAACAGCATAGGACACCGGTGGGTCAACTTCTCACACCACGAGGGTAATGCCAGACTTGAAAGAACAAGAGGATCCTGTAGGCCGAATAAAATGTGGAACTTAAGTACTAAGGGACTGCTTTAAAATTTAAATTCCAGCAATATCATTTCACAATTTGTTAATTATGATCTCAATATATGTATTTTAGATATGTCAGGTAGCCAGCCTTCACCAAATACTGATACAATTGGCCTTTTTGCAATCTCATCTGTACATGACCCCTTCCTAACCATCTGGGGGTAAATAACAATACCGTATGTACAACACATACCAAAAAATGAGTAAGAAGTTCCCTTCTAAATTGAATGGGAAATACAGAGGGTTCTCACTGCTTTTTTTTTTTTTTTTTTTTTTTGGTGAGTTGGCCAGTATGAATGTCATTTTGGTTTAAAAAATTGTCTTACAACCTGTCCCATTTTACCTGTACTTTAACATGTTTTGTTTATCTTTCATGCATCCCATAATTCTTTGTGCAATTGTGATTGCAGAAAGGCTTACAACAGAAACTTACAAACTGAGATGCTTTTTTGTAACTATTTGCAGAGCCCTTAAGCTTTCTGTATGAAACACGCCCCCCCCCCCCCCCCCCCCCCAACTCCCCCACCCCAAAAAAAGGCAATTAGGGTCACTTACCTGTATTTGCTGTACTAGTTTGTTGTTAATTTTCTTACTGTAAAATTCATCATTGGGAACGCCAAACTCTGGAGTGTCAAAATCTGGGAAAGAAAAAGCAGTTTTACCGATTTTAGAAACTGGTTAACTGTAGTGTCAGAAGTATACTCCAGTAACATAATGTTCATGTTAACATAATTCAATTGACTTTTACAAGAAGGTCAATGAGGGGATGGCAATTCCTTTGACCAGTCTATGACAATTACTACAAACTTCAACATTGAAAACACCCTTCATTTTTGTGAGGTTTAATTATTACCATGCTCTGTGCATCCTATGAGGAGACGATAGAGACCAGAATACAGATGATCTTCATGATTATCTTCAAAGGTGCATACAAAAAGTAGAAAAACTGAGATAAAGGGAAAACAAAAACTAAAAGACAAGAAAACTTACAGGATGACACTGACAAATAGCAAACAACCTGCCCATATAATATGGCATGACAAGTTGAATTAATACTGAATAAAAGTCCAAGGACTGAAAACGCTAAATTGATCACTAAAGCACTGTCTTCCTTTGAACTCTGTTATGAGAATCAGGGCTATACACAAGTGGTGACTGGGCACTGGCCACTGGCCAGTAAGTTCCAATAAACACTCGCCCAGCCTACTGGCTACTAAAAGCTTATGAAACAGTTGCCAGTATGTATGCATCTATCTCGTGTGCAGGGTTGTATGCATATCAAAAGGGGAGTAAATCTGTGAAATGAGAACAGCTTGACAAGAAAAAACAAGGACTGCTAGAAATTGAGAGGTGAGGATTCAGAGGAACATGTTTATTTACGGTGACCGACATTTCAAGAGAAGGTTTTAGTGTTGAGAATTGAGTCTCTAATAATTATTTTCAGCATTTCAGGCGACTGGAAGTACAAAACATTACTCCCCATAGGCCACTGAATCAAATTCAGTGATCCCAAGGACTGACAAAATGGTCGCCATTGCCACCATTTTGGTCACATTGTACAGCCCTGAGGGAATAGTCAATGAAAAAAGAATATACAAAAGCTTTTTAAGAGTACCAACATTACTTGCATTAATGAAACTGATCTTACCTGGTTTCCTATCAAAATCCCTGAAGTCATTAGCAATCACATGTAGCACCCTCAATAACTGTAACACATCATCAACAGAGCAAGCTACATGTTCCTTCTTGCCACTTCCTGAGTGGTCAGAAGATTTTTTGGCAAAACCAAGGTGAACAAATTCCTGTGGACAAGAAATCAGTAACTTTACAAAATTAATCTCCTCCAGAGAGACTCTCCAGATATACTATCTGTTTCTTCTGTTTTTATAAACAGAGATATTAAAACCCTAAATTACATGAATCTACAAGAAGAAAATTGTTTCAGAGTAAGGCACTTATACATGTTTACACTTAAAGAATACAATGTTCAAGAGGATCATGGTCCTTGGAAGAAACAAAGCTAAGCAATCGGTAACTTAGAATTTGAGCACCATGCCAGTCGATGAAAGGTAGGTTTTTTTTTTTTTTTCTTTATCTAAAAGCAATCTACCTTCAAACTAAAACATTAACAACTAAAAATCTTAACTTAATGCCTCTAATTACAGAAGTTTTAAAAAGCTCTTGTGAATTTCTAACACATTTATGACTCAGTGTCATGTAATAACTGCCTTCTAGGCTTAAAGAAAAATCCTGAGCCATAAACTATAAAGCACATTGACAATTTTGAGATGTTCTCTGTTTCTGCTGTAAGATAAACCTTCCTACATTTAAATCCTTTTCACTGACCTTGTATGCTGCTACTAGTTTAGCACAGTTACGACTTCTTCTTACACTCCTTGCATTTCCAATAAGCTTCCATCTTCTCAAAAATGGAAAGTCTGCATGTTGCTGCATCATAGAGATAACCTCTGACTTGGGTAACCTCTCTGTGCCAAGGTGACGTTCTACATATGCCGCAGTCCATGGACCCTGCAAACAATCATTAAAGTAACTTTCAGGCAGACTTTCAGAGATAGTGCTTCCAACTCATAACCAGCTTGTAGTATGTACTCATACTCACAGTTTTTCACAACTGCTTGTACTCGTACTTTTGAGAATGGACTCCTACTCCTACTGACAGGTTTTGGAAGTTATGCACTGGGCTAATGCAAAATGTTGTACTCATGAAAAAGATGTGTACTTGTACTCACAACCAGAGACACTCCACTTGTACTCATACTCATGACAATGTACTCACACTACAAGTATGCTTACGACCATCTGAATAAGAAAAATTCCCTAGAAAATATATTCTCATGACCCTGTGCTCTAATGTGGCTAGTGGACGATTCAAGGAGACCAGACTATGTACTTCAGCAACCACAACTGTTAGAAAGTAAAAGCTCAAGCAAAATGGCCCAAAACACTGGAAAACACTTGCCCCAGCAGAATGCTATGGAAAGTGATGGCCTGTAATAATTATATTGATTATCTAAAGACCACACCCTAACACCACAAACATTTCCATGTCAGAGACACAGATGATACCAATAGCTTTACACCAGTAAAAACTTAGAATGTAGGGGGCACTGTTGCAAACAATAAAACAAACAAGACTTGATTCAATTTTCAAATTTCATTCAACATGTTCAGTTTACTTTACTTTGACACTAATAACAATACTACTTAGCAATACTTCGTCATTTATCTTTGATATCAGTTCGTGATGAAATGACAGATATTTATCAAAGTTTAATTCTTCTCTTCCAACATGACTAAATGGAACTGAATTCCTCGCTCACCTCTACATTTTCATCTTCTGTTGGAGTGACATCCTCTTTTCTTTCACCATAAATGACCCTGAAATAAAAAGGAAAAGAGAAATTTCCATTTTGAAGTGAGATGAAGTCATGTCCATTGCTTGTGAAAAATACCAAACGAGAAGAGAACCTTTTGAATCCTACTAAACTAAGCAAATATGACAGTAAAGTTGATATTGGACAGTGAAACTACTACACCTTTTCAATTGACTATAGTATGTCAGATATTGCAACAATGATTACACTGATGAAAACAGAGTCACACTAAGCAATCTTCACAGCACATATACTAGTATAATAGCAACATGCAGGACAAACCTACTTATTGAAGTAAGTTTCCATCACCCTTTGTAACAAGGGGATTTTTGTCTGGCATCCAAGGTCAGTGCGCGGTGATATTTTTAGGGAACAGTCCAGATCATTTTACTTGACCGCATGTTTGGTCTAGTGGTAGAGCATCCGCCTCTCACGGGGGAGGCCTGGGTTCGATTCCCAGGTCGAGTCATAACCAAAGACTTTAAGAATGGAACCTCCTGCCATTGTGCGTGATGCTCCGCATAAGCAATGGAGTAAGGGAAAACAAGCCAGTGAGCCACAAC
>WURT03371868.1:0-23602 GCA_009936505.3 Holothuria glaberrima | reverse complement strand
TCTATGAGCAGTCATAGGGGTACGAGTCAGGTGCTACGAAGACCATGGGCGACGATCCGTATTCGAAAGTGTGTGTGGGGGGAAGGGGGTATGGCGCCTAGCTACATAGAATGAGCTAATAAAGCTGAAAGTACCAGTGACGGAAAATGCACGTTTTAAGACAAACCAGAAATCTGGAGTCTAACACATTGCATTCGTGATTTTTCTAATACAAACGAATAGCTTCGCGCTTCAGATTTTGGATTAGTACCAGGTCTAGTGGGGCACAAGTGAGGCAAAAATCGAGATGTATTAAAGGATGCATTCCATATAAAGCCAACACTGTTTATTGGCCAATGTCAAGGAAAGAGAAAAGAATAAAACAAATTGGTTTGCCAGTGCCCTATGTTTGACTAAAAAGCAAGTTGACACATTTTTCACTAATAGTGCTTCCAAAAGAAAGGAAGAAAGTGACAGACTAAACCGCAAAATATTATGTCTGATATTTCGGTATGCTTTCTAACAACTAATTAATGCCATGGTAAAAAATCATAACACACAAAATAACCAGCTAAACTCGAAGCGAGCGAATAGTAATAGCTTTATGTGCTGTTTTTACTAAAAATATCCTAAGCTTTCACTAGGGGATATTTGCAAAGATAAACAGTGTATTCTACCGCAATAACACTGCAAGACAAAAACTTGAAGCTGCCGTTGTAAAAATATTGGATACCATATCTTATCTCTGGGTCATGGACGATTGCATATATAGGCACGGTTTCTATAACGGTTGCCTTTTCAGGAGTGGGCAATTTTCTTTGATTTCGTACAAATTTTTCGGATCGGGTATGTGCAAAGAAACGACTGAGAGACGGGATGGTAAGAATGTTAAGAAAAGTATCGCACAAAAAGCTAGCTCTTAGCCAAGAAGCTAGGGGACCCTGCCGCCCTAAAAAAATGCCTTACCTTTGGAAAAGAAAAGTTACCATTTTGATTTATCTTACTCCCGCAAATCTATCCCCGAAGCAGACTCTTCTCTTCTGAGTCTTGTCTGGCTATGGAGCTTACATGGCATATTTGGCATCATATAAATACTTGATGTATTGTGTAAACCCAATTTACACGAACGATTAGAAAACGTGGATGGAGAAAAGGATCTGTAGTCATTGAGGAAATAAACAGTTCAACCGTTCAGAAAGATAACCCCTATCGGAGCTAACTTGCATTGTATTGTATCCATTGTCTCCCGACGACATGCTCTGTGTACGTACCATGGAACAAATACCAGAAAATAAATATACGAGTGAGGATGAAATTCCCACATTTCAAACTTTAACAGAAACTGTGTCGGTTTCGTATGCTGCGATTTATCGGTATAGGGTTCTTTATTTTGATGTATATCTGAATTCATACTATTGCAGGAGACAGCACTATCCATAAAAAGCGCGAAGCGTGCAGGGTCTCTGGGAAATTTCAAATAAAATGTGCAAAGTCTCGGAATACATCAAGCCCCTCACAAAATGAGTAAGACAAACAATGCCCTCGTCCAGACTTATTGGGGGATACATCTCAAATATACCACCCACACTTTTTGGTGGAGGCTACATCCTCCTTCGCCCCCCCCCCCGGAAAGCCGCCCCTGAGGAGGACAGCACCTCCCTAGAATTTGGAAATTTATCGACACATTACTGGAAAAATCTGGCAATTTTCTAAATTTCCAAAGGTTTGTGGCGGACGAAGAAGACTCATCGCCCCTGAAAAATAGCAAACTGTACACAGATGGGTACAACCATCAGTATATTGTCTGACTTGTTATCAGTTTTGTCGAAATATTTAAAAACTAGTAGTCATTTCTCAAAGTTAGAGTGTGACTGGACGATTTTCATCCCATGTTTGAGCTCAGAGAATTACAACTAACCCTTCCTCGCCGAAAATATAGATGCTAGAAACTTTCTAATTTGTCTTCCACTGATGTAAAATATGTTCAAACGTTATGTCCTTGGTATAAGGGGATAAAGGACTATCTTCTATGTAAGAATTTTGCGTCCTAGGAGAACGTACACAAGAGACAACACATATTGTTTTGGGTGTGCATGTGTGTTCTGTTTGAGGGGTTAGTTTTGTAACAGAGTTTGTAGCCTTATTTGACTTATACGATCCCTTTAATTGGTTGGTATTGGTCCTAGACTACCTGGGACCACCCGGAAAATCCCAAAGCAAGCTTTCATGGAACAAGTGTAGGGCCTATAGTTGATAAGATTTTCGTCATGGTATGTAAACTAAAAAGTCCTAAATATACTGAGAAATAATTGAGGAATTTACATGAACATAAAATAGCGTTCATTCTGATACACAAAAGACAATAACGTACATGATTTTGACATTCTCCCAGTGGGGAATGGTAGTTGTGCCTTGGAAAAAGGGCATTCAATTTACCCAATTGAATAGTCAGTTTTTATTTAGGTTGAGTCAAAAACAGACGGACCACCCAATAACCAGGCCCGGATTTCCCATTGGGCCAGATGGGCCCGGGCCCACAGCCCCCAAGTTCAGAGGGCCCCAAAATTGGAGGACTGAAAATATAAAATGGTGGGAAAAATGAAAGAGATAGAATGCCGGGGGAGAGTGCGAAAAGCAATGAACAATCGCATCCATCTTTCAAGACCTGTAACGAACTGTGAAGAACCATCGTTCTCACGGCTGAAACTGGTCAAGAAGTCATTACGGTCAACAATGATCCAGGAAAGACTTGATGGTAAGCTCAATGTGTCGGCAGTGCTGGCCCAGGGCCCCCAGAAAGGTAAATCCGGGCCTGCCAATACCGAAATGATATCGATTTCATGACAGGTCAGCCTCCCAACCGTCGGTCCGAGATTACCATGACCACCCAAAACCGACGTCGGTTTCGGGCAGTTATGGTAGCCTATATTCTCCGTCTGGGGATTCATGGACATCTTAAGGGTTTGCCCCTTGCCTTGGATCTGATCATGTGTTGACGATGCTTGTTTCACCTACAGTATTGTAATGTTCAAATGTTAAATTGTGGAATTGCCCTATCCTTAAAGTCATATCGCCTTTGAAATACAAATTTGAATCTGACAACTGTTTTAACGTCATCAATTAATCAGGGAGCTTTTTTGTAACAGCTCCCTGACTTAGCTTGCAACATTCACTTGACTGAGAAAAGATGGTTTAAGCCCATTGAGTACACTTCTTTGGAAATTTTCATTAACCACAAAGTTATAATATACATGCAAATTGAGGAATTGGATTCACTTCAATTCCAGCACTTTTACAAGTTATCTATATAAATATGTTTATGAAATGGACGTGAAAAAAGGGTAGAGGAGATAATTATAACGCAAGGAAGTTATTGAAAGTTTGTGGTATGTGAATTTCCTATACAACGAGACAGCACAATTTGGCAGACTTGTAGTACTTAGTAAGAACATACTCGTATTTGAGTAATATTTTTCTGTATTTCGTACTTGTGCATGTTGGTCATGTGTTTGTTCTTGTACTTGTACCCTTACTCAGAGAAATCGAAAATCAATTACTCGTACAGGCGTACTCATACTCATGCCTTCAAATCTAGGCCTACTCTCACTAAGGACTTTTCACTATTCGGACTCGCTCCCTGGTTGAATTTTAATTAATATTTTGTGATCTTATACTATTCCTTTTCTGTTCTTACAGAAGTTATAAGTATTAAATGTTTATCTTGATTTATCAAAACTAATACTCCGTCTTAACATACAAAATTTACATTATATAAATTGTGGTGTTAGGGGGAGAATTGAAGCGGATTTCACTTCTTTGCAAAATGGAAGGAGTTAATACACTTGCAATATCATAGGGACATCATGTTTGCGTATTCTATCATGTTCACCTGAGTACAAGTACTCAAACCAGTAGTCAAACCAGTTGCGTGTTTAAAAGGGACCGAGGGACAGGCCGAGGAACCCACCTAGGCGGTCAGTCGAGGAAAACTGCTCAGTCAAGGGGTGTATGTTATAAGGGGGAAAAGGGAAAGACTGAAGAGACGGAAGAAGCACTCAAACCTTAGTATGAGTAAACTGAGTAGTATTATTGGGTAGTTACCTCTAAACCTCTCCTTACAGCGTTGAGCCATTAAAAGCGTCGTCCCCGCTGGTAAAGAATCAGTCTGATGGGGAAAGTGGGAATGCCTATAGATTACAATAGAAAGGAAAGTTTAAATGTTGTTCGATAGCAAGCAGCCCATAGTATTGACGTTTAATCTTGTTTATGGATCGGTGCTAAAGAGGATTGGCTACTGTGGTTTACCAGTATTCTCAGCAAAGTGTGAGTACACATACATGACGAAAAGAACGTTTGGCTGCAACGATACTTAAAGGCAATAGGCAGTCGCCCCAAAAACTGCTTTGAAAAATCAGCTAACTCATGTAAATTTCCTCTTATTACATTACAAGCACCTCTGAAACCCTTTTGAACATAATTATTACAAACAATAGGTAAAGCAAGGAGAAATTCTCCTTGAATTTCACAATTCACCAACAAAAATATTGTCACATGATCAAAATAGGCCATTCATGAACTAGAGTCGGACGGGGCATACTAACTCTGATTGGAGTGACTGCGTTCCCTTTAAAGATGAACACTGATTGATCATTACGGAATGGTAAATGTATTCTATTGGAAGACAGAGACGTAAAATATGATAAGGAGGAAATGTTGCTAACGTGTTGTTTTTGTATCATTTATAGCATGTGACCCAGCAACACAGTGTGAATATGATGTCTCCTTAGTGGATCCTAATGTTGCGTGCACATCGACACCTTATGGAGATACGGTTGAACCAGATTGCTACGGGACTTGGTCCTCTTTTTCTAGTTGCTTCTGTGACCCTAATTACAGGATATCAGCAACGGGAGTAACTTACTGGTGTAACTCGCCTAACAACTGGAGCCCAGACATATACACATTGAAATGCTACGGTAAGATTGTTGTGTTATTATTTTCTGTAAACAAC
Source organism: Holothuria glaberrima (assembly GCA_009936505.3). Classification (NCBI taxonomy): domain Eukaryota; kingdom Metazoa; phylum Echinodermata; class Holothuroidea; order Aspidochirotida; family Holothuriidae; genus Holothuria; species Holothuria glaberrima. The sequence goes on along the minus strand of WURT03371868.1, from coordinate 18,612 downwards.
CACAAGAACACGCCATGTACAGTTTCATATTTAATGGTGATTTTTTATGACGTAGACACATTTTCGTGTACAATACTTGTTTTGTCACACGCTAACTTTGAAGGAACGAACCAGCTGTGCTAATAAAATTTTAAGAACATAGATTTAAATTTTGATACATGCATACGATAATAGGCTAAGACTTTGATTATAATTACCATATACGCATGGGACCATTTGGATTTGGGGGCAAAAGTTTTTTTTTTCTGAATGAACAGTCCCAACCCCTTTCCTCTCGCCTCGTGCGCCCGTGATAATGAGAAAGATAAATGTACAATGGGTTTTATTCTTCATGAACCTGTGTCCCCTATGGTCAATTAACTGCAGTGCAATATGCTTCCAATCTCACTGACGAAATACCAGGGTATAGACTCATTCACTGTTTATAAACAAAGACGTCACTGCGTGCCGGCTAAAGACTTTGTCAGGCGCGCTTACACTGTTGTCACAATGCAAAGTAGATTCCAATTCGTCTACTTTCTGCGTGCAATCCACACGCGCAACACCGAACATACACGCATGTGTTCTTGCGCATGCTCTATGCCAACCAATGCCAACCAGTGACGTAACCGTGAATTCCCTAATAGACCGTATGCATGTGACATAACAGAAAAGAAAGTTGCCTTCATCTGAGATAAGCGCGTAAGCATTACATCATACACCTCCTTGCATACACCAACACAGCTACTATTTGTACCGGTCGGAAAAGTGTCTAAATAATACCCCAGTCACAAGTAAGTCCCGATGGGTTTAGGACTAGTTCTCGCGTATTTCTAGGCACTATCTGCCGGGCGCCATCAGTCACCTGCCGGATGCCGGATCATTTTTGTGCACCGAACGGGCGCCCGACTCATTTTAAAGCGGAGTTAAAATCAGTCCCGACGTCGGGCATCGGAATGTCATCGCCTACGAATCGGCTGATGTCCCGCCGATGTCTGGCCGGACATCTGACACGTCGTCTGGGCGCTGGGTCATTTTCGATTTAAGTCAATCAGTTCATATATCTGCCGGGTGCCGTTCTGGCGCAGTGCAGACGACGGCCGGGCCCCGCACGGCGATTAGCCCGGTCGGAAATCGGCCTGACATCGGCTGGCGCCCGGCCTTTGTCTGGCCTGCCACAGGTGAACGCACATCAATATTAAAGCCGGCGTCACACGTGGGTGACCAGATTATAACCGCTCACGCTTCACATGGTGCTGTCTTGTGTTTCTAGACACTAACACACCCACCATCTTCTGCGTCTGAATCTTTACGCCTGCCTCTCTTCCGTCACCAAAGCGGTGACAGCCAAAGACATTATAAGAATAGACTCCAAATTTAAAATGGAGAGGTGACTCCTCGTGGAGGCCAAAATATCGGGGCTGAAGAGCTGATGACTGCTCGGTCGTTTTGAAAACAAAAAAGGCAAATGAATGTCTCACAAAAGTATTAATACTTGCTATTTTGGAATACTGTTAATTTAAGAAGTACCACTCCTCAATAAATTTCACTTTAGTAAGAAAAGTTATTTCTTCATAGTGGCATTCCACATATGTACACTTGAACATGAACGCACCATGACTGATTTGCAAGTTCATGGACTTTCATTGGTCAGTTTCTATGGTATCTTCAAGTGACGCACTTTTATATGCGCGTTCAATTTCTCACGCGCTCAGAACGGGAAAGCAACTAGCTCGTTCGTTTTCCGAGCACGCAGAAATAGGCGTTAAGTATTCCGTATAAAATGCACAGAAAATTGTGTTCTGCGGGATCTGCGCATATGCAACGCTCACGCAAGTCACGCTATTCTAACAATATTTTCTGTAATGCGTGCCTATTATTTATACGCACATCACCGAACAGAAAAGCGAGTATGTCAAATTTACACTTCCGTCCCGATATTTGCGTCCCAACGAGGAGTCAATTTCCGTAACAGCGTAGGTATAGGAGTTTGTTATCTGTGCTTATAATGTCTTTGATGACAGCGATGACTGGCGCCGCCAGGATCTGGTAATGGGGGGGGGGCATTACAAATGATGTAGTTATACCACTTCAGTGAACCCACCAAGTGTGCTGAAATTGCCGCCTCTTTATGCTTCCTTGTGTCTGTATACAGCAGTGGGGATTCTTACTTTGCCACCCTCCCCTTTGAGAAATTTTTGTTAATTTAAGGTCGCTTAGATGCAAAATGGCGTCCTATCTTTGGGATGATATTTTGGAACTGATTATAAATGACCGGAAAATGTCCATAATTTAGTGAATTCTAAGTTTTGGTTAAGTGATGGGGGATAGTATGTTGTCTAAGAGAGGATTCGTTGCCAACAAACCTCCTGAAGCCCCTCTCCCCCGTAGTTACTTTACTGCCTTCTATTCGGGGAAAGTGCGTGGAGTTCACAGGAACATTTTTGGACTATTACGAAAATTTTTTTTTCCTTCATCGTGCATTATAAAAGGGCATGTAAGGGTTGACAGAATAGGGCCTCCTGAAAGCTCTGGATTAATTACATAAAATGGTGCAATGGCTTTATGCTTATTACTTGACATCCAAATGGTGATTTAGAGTACAACGCTGTGCACTTTACAACTGTCTTGCTTTTACTAATTTTGAACGAAAATCCAGACGAACAGCTTCCAGCAAGGGGAAATGGGAGGGGGATGGAGGGAGGGAGAGGATAGGAACAGGAAGGTGATACTAGACCCCTCTGGGTATAGCAAAAGGGGTGAAGGACTAATACAAGGGCTTTTAAGAATGCTTTTTCCTCGTATATTAACAATCCCCATCTATCTGTCCATACAGATAATGGCTGCGCGCGAAACGCTCTGTGAAATATTAAAAAATGTACTTTCAGCCGTCAATATCGTGCTACAAATTAGATTGGAAGATCCCCTATTGATGCAAGGCCCCTATATATTTTTGGAGATGTATCTCTGTTTGTCGGAAAGCGTTGTGATCAGAATAGTTCCATGAATTATTATAATATTAATAAAGTCAATAATGGTCATGGGATTAAGTGAAAACCGTGACGAATGCGCGCGAAGCGCGCCTAAACTTTTCATTTAATAAGATTTACATGACAAAACCTGCATTCAGGCTCTACATCGAGACACTTTCAATTGCCCAACAAACCTACATGCCACACAAAAATCATTCTTTTTCCTAGTAATTCGTAAACAGTTTTCAACTTTTGCTGCTATGCTTCTCCAAAAGTTGATACCGGTTTCTGAAGATATTGATAATAAGAATAACATTGAGGTAAGCAAAAATTTTGATAGTTTGTGAAACATTTGTGAAAGTTATGATAGTTTTGGAAACATTTGTGATTATAGACAACGATTACAATAGATCTATTACTGGTCGAATTACACCTTACCCTACCCCCTACAGAAATATAAAGCTTAAACGCCTTTTGGGATCATTTTAAATTTTCAGAATGTTTTTCAGAAATCGATTGGGGACGCGCCCCATGCTCCCCCGTGCCGGCGCCACTGAAAGCTGTCACAATTCCTTTTACGATGGACCGGTAGCGAGCAAAAGCCAATCTTTTTCAGAATGGCGATTCTCAGACGTTGTGGAGGAATAGGCACCAGTTTCTTCTTTCTTCTTCTTATAGTCTATTTGGGAGGCGAATGGAGAAGGGCAGAGTATCACCTCTTTATAATTATAGGCTATCCCGCACCCTCAAACTGATCCATGCTCACCGGATTCCGGCCGCTGTTCGCCCGGCAATCGACAGGCGCAGTACGGACGCCCGTCAGCCCGTCCGGAAACCGTCAGAACTTTAAGAATCGGTCGGCACCCGGACGAATACCACAGGAGCACTGTATGAGTGTCAGACAAATACCGGCTGGAGACCGGCCGAAAACGGTGTAAGATATTGGACATATATCCAGAAAAATCGGCCGATCGCCGGACGGTCACCTCTCGGGTCCCGTAAGGCCGCGTGCGGGCCCCTCTTCAATGCGACCATTTAAGCGTTATCGGCCAATTTGTCCCCGACCTGTACACGCCGACCTGTACACGCCGGCCGAGAAATTGGACACACCGGCCGGGCGCCGGGTTAAATGTGACCTAGGCATAAGTCTACTCGCCAGTGAGAAACCTATGTCGTGCGTACATAATGTGTAACAAAGTCATGTGCGTAAGTATACATTATCTAGCTAGCTTCATGGTTTGTCGTCTGCCATGACGTCAGTGTGATGTCAATGCACAGGGTCGGATGGGGAAGTTTGATCGTTCAACTTAAATCAAACTTAGTCCACATAAATAATAGAGGTAAAAAATATAAATAGTTTGAATAATATTCAGTTTTATATAGCTTTTACACCAGCCCTTGTCAAATTTTCTTTTCACTCCTTAACGTGAATAAACCTGGCAGCCGTTGACATGGTTACTCGTAAAACAATTTATTCATGTTAACGTCATAAATTTTTAAGCTGAGCACGGATAAGATGGCAGTAGGGTCTGTTTGTACAGCTTTTGATGGGACCCACCTTAGGTTTAGTTCTCTCTCGATCAGGTTGAAAGATCATACCATCCTACCCATCTTTGGTCCTTCTATACCTTCCCCCTCTTTGGTAAACACTTTGGGTATCCATGAGCTTTTATTGTTAATAAAATTTATTCAGTGTCTTCTTTTTATATTCCTGCTTAGTTTTATCACAATGCGCAATGTCGCAAGTTTAATAAAACATGTTCTTTTTATACTGACTCTAGCACCGTGTATACCGGACGCAAAAGAGCCAGCCATTCCTAGTGCTAATCCTGTACTGGATGGCGATTTCGTACAGTACTCGTGTCCACCGGGAGTGGGTTACTCGGAACTTGGCACTAGTCAAGTCACGTGTAACGATGGAGTATGGGATGATCATGAAATTTTCGAATGTGTTGGTAAGACTTTTTTTCCTTTTTCATTCATTACGCAACGTAAATACGTCACTTCCTCCTACGTCACAATGCATTGATGGGTAGGCAATGTTATAGTAGGGCAGTGTAGTGGTTGTTTTTTTATTCTCGGCTCTGCATAAAGCACACACTGGCTGCAATTTAGTGACTTAAGGTCATGGTTTACAAACCCGAGAATAAAAGACATTTAGGTCAAAAATATTCAAACCGTTTTGAAGTTATCTGCACGTAAATTCGTCAGTAAAAAGTGGGAGAAAAGTTTCTCCCAAACGAAATACCTGTGCAGAATCTATAATATGTCAAAATAAATGAAGAGGTCCCAACGACAACCGGCCATCACCTTTTTCCTCTTGACGATACCAATATTTTTGTATAGCAGGGAGAATACTTGACAAATCCCTGGTGGTAGAAAGAACGAGAAAAATACACCAACAAAGGAACAGGAATCGTCCTTGCTCTTTCTCCCATAGGTCCCTCTGAATGGAACCGACTCAGGCAGTCCCGCGACAAATTCGCTTTTCTCAAAGCGAATTGATAGTAAGACTATGCATGCATGAGTATAAGTACGCTATGTTCTTTCTCGGATGGTATTATCATCTTTCTGGTAAGGGTTTCAATTGTCCTTTTTTGTCATGGAATACAAAGGCAAAATTATGTTTAAACTGCACCTACATCAGGCCCGTAGCCAGCTTTTACCTTGGAAGGGGGGGGGTCGTCATGCGCGGCAGGACTATCTAAGCGGAGCGCCACCATCGGTTGACGGGGAGCGTACAAGAAAATTTTTGGCTTTACAAACCCCTCAGATGGCCGGAAACGGCAGTTCCCGAGTGTTCTAAGGAAAATATGTTCAGCTCCCACTTCGAAATTCTCCCCGTTTCTTGGCGCACTTGACAAATATTAGGGGGCTGAACATACCTTTAGCCCCCACTTTTTCATTTTTCATGGCCGCCACTGGGGTTCGGCATGTTCTTGAGGGCGCGAGGTGCCCAAGCGAGGAGCGGGGAGAGGGTGTGGTTCTCCCCCTCTCACCACAGGGAGCTTTTGCAATTCTTACATCAAAATTGAGCGATCTGGTGAACACCTAAGCTGGAATTTTTGGACATTTTCAATCAAATGAAAACATGAAGAAAAGCTTAGCCACAAAAATTGTAAAAGAGGGCCAACAACGGAGTAAAAGAGGTACCCACAGGCAGGGCAAATTCATCCTACAATGATATAGCTGAATTTTAAAAATGTGGAAAAGAGAAATACACCAAAAATGTGATTGTATTTTCCTGAAAAGCGTGGGGCATGCTTAAATTTCATGCGCCTAATTTGGCCGGGCCTAAATGGAAGGTTTATTACCTTGTATCAATGTTTTCTTTGTTCCCTCGAGAGTTGTGTGTGTGGCTGTATGAGTGTTGCTGTACTAGTCAATGGGGCCTTAGGGAATTGTGTTAAACTGAAACAAAACAGCTACTCATACGGCTTACATTGGCTAAACCAGCAGAATTGACATTTTGTCCTGAAAAACGCCAAAACTCCATTTAAATAAAAAAGTAAAAAAAATTTAGGTCTGGGCGGGGGGGGGGGTTCATGCGAACCCCATGAATCCCCCTGGCTACGGGCCTGCCTACATGGTAAGCACAAAACATAATTTGTATCACTTATAAGACCATCCAGTCTCACTGATGAACCTTTTCACTAGTTTTTCTTCCTAAAATATGAAATATGACTTATGAATGTTTGAATTTTGCATCATTGAAATTTCGAACTTTAAGTAAACAAATTAGGCCTATTAAAAAGTTCACTGCCCCAAAGCAGTGAATTTCTGTCTTTGCATGAGAACGTTTTTCTTGAAAATAAACATACTCAAGTACCTTGCCTTATGTTTAGAGGGAGAAAGCAACCACCCAAGTTTATTTTCAACAATGTGCTAAATCTTACTTATTTCGCTCCCAAGTATTTTTCATTATGTTTCTGCATAAGATCGTTGAAAACTGAAATTGAACAAAGGAGTTATTCTGCATGAATTAAACAAATGAGTAACAAAAATATTATCATACGATTGAAAATAGCCATTCCTGAATTAGGATGACGGGGACACTTCTTCAAATAAGGGGAGATTGCATTTTCCTTTTAATCTCCTATCATTCTATACGGTAATTCACAATTTTAAAGTTGTGAAAATTTACTGTTTTATAAACTCAATATTTTCCTCTAAAACAACTTTCTTGAAATGAATTACTTTTTTATTAATCGAAACCTACAGATTATTGGATTGCTTAGTTTGTCACGTTAATTCGTGCCTTCTTTTTAGCTCAGTGTATATTTTTTTCAGTGTGATACTTCTCCATTGAACATTATCACTACGAACATACCCAGCTTTCTTAGTTTTTTTACTATCTCATAAATTGGAAATTTTTACTATTTTCCCGGTTTCACCAACTTAATATGAATAATTAGCCCATTTGAGGCAAAGAAATAGGATGTATCTCGAAAGATGATAAGCCGTTACGCAGTTTTATTGACCCCGTCTTTAGTTATCAAATACTTCTAAATTATAATGATAATGATTATATCAAAACAAATGACCTTATCCTTCTGTAAGGCAAACGGTGAAACCACTCGGCACTTTTGTGATAATGCAAGGACTAAAATTAGATTTGTTTTTTGAACTGAATGTTAAGAGTATTTTGTTCGGTAGCGACTTTGATAAAACATTGAATTTCACTATTCTATTAGCAATTTATTTTCTTTAAAGGAGTAAATATATGTCTGTTAAGCTTCCATTAGAGGCATTTATTTACCTAAACTACTAATGCATTCAAAATATGGAGCATTAGCCCTTAAGCTATAATGATCGTTTAAATTCTTTTAACTAAGAATGGTGTAAATGGACTCAGTTTTGTTTGTGTTAGATATTAGTATTTTTGTTATGTATATATAAACTTGTAGGAACAAAATGTACTACTGAGAAAATGGAAGGAGAACTAATTGTACCAAAAACAATAAAATATTGAGTTAATTATATTTTCACTTCTGTCATGAAAACATAACTGGCATGAATTAAATTTGCGCACAAATGACTTGTAAACAGGAACGTACAAGACACTACTATTGTTATCCTTTGGTAATCAACCGTTACTTTAACGACAGTTGTAACGTTGGCATGTTTCTGAGGGCATTATCGCCTCGCCACAGGGGCACATGGGGCAAGTGCCCCCAAGGAAAAGTTTTCAAAGCATGGTCTTCAATCTTCCAAAAAATAACGTTATTCGATATGACATAAATAAAAAGTACTGCTCAATTGGACAAATTGTCCCTTCTATCTCGCAAATATCATAAATTATTTATAAAGTATAAACTATAATACGTAATTGTCAAGTATATATTTCGTAATAATTTCAAAATTTCAGCTTCGGTTCACTTGGTCATTCGACCACTGATCATATAAATTAAGATGGTTCGAGTCGTCATAATTTCAATTTATTTTCAGGCCCTTGTGCAGCTCCTTCAATGGGGGAGTTTCTAGCTTACGATAGAGAAAATGATAAAATGTCACATTGTCTTATAGGGAAGCCATTATCAGTTGGCACGTATATTATATACTAAGGAAATTTCTTTTGCTAAAAGTGTCTACTATACAACCATTGCCGGGAACGTAAAATGTAAGCTGCTCCATGGCATTTGACTTATTTTGTGTTTCATGTGTCCAAAAGTTGCAGTGCCTTTTTTTAAGAATTTTTTAGTGGGGGAGGGCATTTGACAAAAGGGACCATCTAAGCGGAGGGCCACCATTGATTGGTGCGTACTTTACGACAATTTTTTTTCAGAAAAATGTCTGTCCAGTACTGGCGTGCTCACGGGCCATGCTGTATATTGTGTGATCGCTGGCCTGGGGGAGGGGTGTCCTCTCCCCTATGGAAATTTTTGAAAAATTGGATGTCCTTCCATGCAATCTGGTGCCATATATACTACCTTTTGGAGTTAAACTTATATTAAAAAGTTTACGTATATTTAGGAATTAAAAAATCGGCATCAGTGAAGAGGTCATGGCCCAATGGGCTCCTCCGTGTACGCTAGTGCTGTCCAGATTGCCAGAAACTGCACTCCACATGGCTTACATGTAAATTAATCTAACTATCCTTATTTTCTTTACTGAGTGAAGTAGTTTAGTACTTTCCCCTATCCTGCCAGCATAAAATTGGCCAATGTTTACACGTTCGAAAACAAAATTTCCCGAAAAAAGAGACCATACGGGGGGGGGCAAATGAGCTGAGTGGGGGCTGTATATGGGATTGGGGGCCATGACCCACCCAGTATGTATGTTAAAAAAGGCCCTGAAAAGTTGAATTCCCGAAAAGGGTGAACAAGAAAACGTTTACTGAAGCTTTGTTTGCAAAAGTCGCTTATTAGTCTTTTACAGTCATACGGGCCGGGCGAGTGTGAGATTAGGCTAATGTAAAATTCAAGAACTTGTAAATTCGAAGATGTATCGGTGTCTGATCAGACATGATTTTGCTGAGGGTTCTGAAAGCATGCCCAATAAGTGTTCAATTTAACTTATAATAGAAACAATGAATAGGAGAATTCGGTGGGACAAAAATTAATACAAAAATACAAGAATTTTTTAACGGAGTTGCGAGAATGGTTTAAACCAGGGGTGAGGAACTTCCTGCACGTGAGACCATTTGGTCCGACCCAGAAGGTAATTTATGAACGACATTTCAGTGACACTTGAAAGTCAATTTATAATAACTTTGTCCCTCATTACAGACATATAGGCTAAACAGGCTGCATGATGCCGCTTCTGGTGTAGTACTACACCTCACATGTTGCCCAATGAAGTATGCATGTCTTTATACATGGTTCAAACTCATCTAACTATGGGAACTATGCCAAATTTATTTCGTTTGCACCGTATAAGTCGCGGTGGTTTACATGGGTTAACCCTTGCCCCTCCCTTGGGTGGGTTCAAAAAAAAGAAATCGATAACTTTGCAATGCAATGCAAGACTATAAAGATTAATAAAGTGCCTTTAAAACGACATTTTGGCGCACTTCGCGCGCCTTTTGTTCTGTTGGTCGATTGCTATTGTTACACTTCGAACATCACAAATGGGCCTACAATTTGTCGAGTTACGGTATTTAAAACAAATGATTACTTTGTGATATCTGAAATCTGATTAGCTTCACGGATCATGTCATTTACAAAACGTGCTCAAGTAATGCCGGAGTTAAATCCCCGTTATTGAAGAAAATCAACATTTTATGGCTTCTTGGCAAAACTGAAACGTATTGCGACACAGTGAAAGAAGTAACAAAATATTAATGGGTAAACATTTTATACAAGTAGGTTAAGCGGCGTTGCCTGTTTCCCCTGCCTTTTACTCCGTCCTTATGGAGAAGTGATCGGTATAGCACAACGCATGACTAAATGTCTGAGATAGTTTCTGAAGAGGTTTTATAATAATAATAAACATAATATTGCTATACTTTGCTGTGCGTACCATTGATATTGCCGTGGGGGGGGGGGGGTCGTCCGAACCTTCCTGATTTCGGACTTGATTTGCCACCCAAACAAAAATTTCTTAGAGCCGCCCTTGTCTGAGGGCGTGACCGGAAAACTTCGTCCGAGCAATTTGTCCCCCATTACAAGTATCTCTCAGATAACTCTTCCATCCCAATATCTGGAATTGTTCTGAATGAAAACTGCCGGGTGATAATTGTCCGCGCGAATTGTCCCGGGCGTAGTTGTTTTTCCAGGACGAATTGGGCAATATCATTTTTTTTACATTAACCTTAACCTTAATTAGTAACCTGAGCATCATTTTTAATTTTTCATAATTTCAATGGAAATTTCCGAAAATCGCCTTCGTTCGTCCTGGGAAAAAATCCATGTCTCGGGGACTTGTCGAGGGGAAAATTGTCCCAGTTGGAATTATATGGGGACTTGTCCTGAAACCCCTTAGGAATATTTTGTATGTAGAAGTTTAAGTTGTCGACTTTAAAGGGGCTTATTGAGTTGGTTCACAAAAGTCATGACTTTCTCACACCTGTTTAGTTTTACTCACATCTTCGGCACATCTGACACACAACTGAAATGGAAATGATATGGTTATTAATGCTGAAATCATTTATTAAAAATTCCTGACCAGACACTTTTTACCATAAGGTATTACCATACCCACATGCAAACCCTGTTCATGACCACAACAATTTTTCACATTTCAGGTAACTATGGGAAGTGATACATGAGTAATGAGGCTTAATTAGAAACACTGTCATGGAATGATTTCCTTGTAACTCGTCACAAAATAATCGATATCAACTCAGTGAGCCCCTTTAAAATTTCAGTTACACTGACCAACTATAAGCTCAAATGTGATTTATCAAAATATAATTTAAAAAGCTCCCCCACCCCCACCCCCCCAAAAAAACAGTGCAACAATTCACATCATTATATTCCAAAAGCAATGACTAGATTATTTCAGAAACCGTCAAACTTTGACGAAAATGTTTTAAGAATCTTACGCAATATTGAAGTATTTCCAGTGTATCATTCATTAGTGGTTTCAAAGTGGACCTTAAGTCTAGAATTCCAAGAATAATTATTCAGAGGTTGAAATTTAATTTCATTCATTCAACTTTCACTTTCATAAATGTACTCCGTTGCTTAGATATAAAATGTTGACATTTATTCACTTAATTTGAAAAAGTCGATTGGGCAATAATTTGTGATGTCCTTCTTACACAACTCACACTACGGTACCTACTTTTGTTTCCTTTGAAATTAAGATATTTTGTATTAACCCTGAAATAATTTCTTCTCCCTGCATATCTTGTTATACGTAGCGGAATAATACAGCCAAGTCACTCCATAACAATAAGACAGTGATCACATTTTGGCACAAGGTGCACAGGCTTTCGAACCCCCGCCCCCCCCCAAAAAAAAAAAGAAAAGCAAATATGGCAAATTTGAGCAGTACAGAATGACATCACAAATTTTTGTGTAATCTACCATTTTAAATTGGGTGAATAAGCTTCAACATTTTATATGTCAGCCCAGGAATGTTCTGTAAAGATGGGAGTTGGATTATCTGGATGCATTTATCAAGCTTTGTAACATATATTAATAAAATTTTAGACTTTAGGTACACTTTAATCCCTCAACTTTTGTCACTATAACTTTAATAGTATATGATCAGGTCTTTCTCTGATGATGGTCTTTCTCTTCAATAGGTTCTTGCAATTTTCCAAACAACTCCATGCCAACGGACGAATCAGTAACTGAACCTGTTCCTGCCGGAACATCAGTTAGTTTTACTTGCATCGATGGATACATTCCAACAGATACGTGGGTCTCAGTGTGTGATGGCGGAACCTTTGACACCGATGTCGTCTGTACCATAGAACGTATGTAGCTTAGACCCTGCTTCTGTTTTCTTTGAATGACTTGAGAAGGTGCCCTGAAAAAACAGATGCGTCAATTTTACCCGAAAGTGGGTCAGAAGGAACCGACTAAAATTATTGGGTCAAATAATGACCCAACATTATTTCATTTGACCCAAATTGGGTTCAAAATTTGACCCGAAATGTTGGTTCAGTTCTCTCGTGACCCAAGTGTTTTAGAAAGTGTGTATAATTAGTAGTTGCCTTACTTTGATGCTGTCACGGAGCTAATTTTCACTCATCGACCGTTTCCAGAGCCGTCACTTAGCCCATCCCCCCCCCCTGCTCTCCCATTTTCATACTGCCGAATCACCGAATGATGATGAAAAGCTAGCAATAGTACGTTGACCCCATTAATCTCTATATAGCGGGACACGGGTAAACCCAAGCTGATTATGTCACTGTATGTGTCTGCTTCAACTATCTGTGAGTTTTCACAGAAATGAAAGGCGGTATAGGCTAAATGAAATCAGTTCCAATGAAAAATGTGACTTTGGCAGAACTTATTAAGCAAAAGGCTACAGGTTTTGCAAAGTGGGACCATCATGCAGTTCAGTTGACGTTTAGTACTGTACCAGTCAATAATTGCCAGAAATGCTTCCCATATTGCCGGTTAGGACACAGCCCGTGCCTTACTCACGGCACTCTCAAAATACCATATTTCTTGTCATGATGGTGAGGTATAACGGACAAGCCGACATCCGAACATAGGAAGTCAACATATTGAGACAATTTATCTGACCAAGGCAACATTCGAATTTAGGAAGCAGACGTCGTGGGATAATGTATCTGACCAAATCGACATCGTGAGATAATGTATCTGACCAAATCGACATGCATCATTCAATTAGTCTCCAAGATGAGATAAATTATCTGACCATGTCGATATCCTAATTAAGGAAGTTGGCATGGTAGAATACTTAAGAACTAACATTTGGCACGTCATTCGGGCAGAATTTCGTATGTTAACGAGCACACGCAGGAGCAAAGGAGATTTTCAGTGGCCCCACCAGATGTTTGGGAGGATAACAATCTTTATCGTATACACTAAGCACTGGTGTCGCCAAGGGGGAGGGGGTGGTTGGAATAAGGGCATGCCCCGCTAACTTTTGGTATTATAGAAAATATTGCACAAGCATTTCTTTTGCATATACATTTTGGATACAAGGATCGTCTGCCGTTTCAAAGGCCTGTTGGGTTAAAATTTTACACGATGTTATCAGGCTATCAAAGCACATTTACTTGCTATATTTACGTAGTCTACGCGTCTATGCTATCATTATAGGGACAATTTATGGTGAGTGAACGTTCTAACATCTCTGTTAAGGGCTCTGGGACCGCAGTACGGCCATGAATTATCTCATTTCACATAGCACCTTTTTAATTCCTCTACATCTGATTGGAGGATTGTTGGTCACATGCCATGGGTTATTTGGTACCATCGCACGGTTGTGTGTTATCCATCGTGGGCTAGTCTAGAACATCACACGGTGTTTGGCCCTATCCGTTCCTTGAATCAAAGATAAAACAAGTAATGAATGTTTTTCATTCGTACGATAGGATGAGTAATTTCATTCTTTGAAAGATTAAACGTTCTGTTTCAGCTTAGCTTCGCCTCGTTGGATAGAACGTTCAACCTTTCAACTCATGAAATTATTCATACTGTCACACTCATAAACATTCATTATTGGTATATTAATCCACTTTCCTTCTCAGACTAATTTTCATTGAGTCCAATTCTGTAAGTCCAAAATGACAGGGTACCACCATGAGATGACTCGAAGCAAGTCTGTAATGTCCTATCAGAGCCACATTAGGACAAATCTGTTATGTATATCTTTGTTTTCTTTGGACTAGTTTTCCATTTTTGGAAATGAAATAAAAAACAAATTGTGCATCCTATCTAAAAATTTACCACCTGGAGAATAAATAGTTTAGACAGAAACTTAACAGTACCTACGGTATCAAAGACATTATTGAGACAGATTATAAAGATCTGCACAGTCAGTGCATAATTTGTTGTGGCTCTATAACATCATAACAAACTTGCTACAAGTCACCTTTTTTCGCAAATGGTGACACCCTGTCATTGCAATAAATAGCTATATCCGAATAACGGAACAAGACACAATGAAGCTGTTAGCTATTACTTGTTTCTAATTTGTTGTGTTATCACATGTACCTATCAAGAAAGCAAAATCTAGTTTTCCTTTAAGATTGTGATTTTTGTCTCCTCCTCCAGTCAGTGACACATGGGGGCACATAAAATCTTAAAATATAGAATGGAAACAAATGGAATGGCATAGCATAGTATTGTGTAGCATATCATGCCATAGAATAGAACTTTGACCTATTCAAGGGAACTCAAATTGCCCGCAAATAGCTCAAATCATCATGAAATTGAAATAAAATAAGAGCATAGCAGGAAAACAACGCAAATAAAACAAAATCAAATAAGTGAAGGAATGAACGGTTCATGTACTAAAAATGTACAGATCATACAATCGACAGTTTCAAAAATAGTATAAAGGTTTTCTAGAAAAATCCATATTGTAAAATTTTATTACATGTACAACAATCTGACGATGGAAGAAGGAAGACGCAAAATGGAGTTCTCAACCGACCAGATCTAAAAAACAATACAATTAGTAAGACAACTATGAAAAGGGTTGCTGTCATCTTCCATGATTTACCAACAATCTCACCGTTTTATACAGTTTCTACATCGTGTAGTGTCTCCCCGATAATCCTCCCCGCCCCTCTGATAATTGTCTGTCCAAATCACACTTTTGTAGCATTTCCGCCACAGCAGGCCAAGCAATAACGCCATGCACTTGCTATGGCAGAGCTAAAATACGTGAAAAATTGTTGAATGAAAAGAATTGATATAACGAAAGCAATACATTCTAGCACTACTAAACTTTTAACAGTAACGTCAATATGACTATATCAATTCAATTTATTAGCAATAGTTTTTATGCCTAAATACTTGTATGTTTGTTCACCTTCAACTTCTGAGCCTTTGAAACTTTAAGGGTTACGAACTTACAATCATGGTTCGTACGTATGCTCACACGCAATCGATCCCTGACGGTTTAGTTCAAAAAACTTTTTGAAAAGAAGGTACAAAACGTTTTACGGAGGGCTGAGAATAGTGTTTGGGGCTCTTCGTGGTAGGTAGTTAAACAATGTTTGACACTATCTGAGCAAAAACCGCAATTGTGTAGATTTTTTTTTTTTTTTTTTTGCTAAACTGTCTCCTATATTGCAGGACTGAAATGACACTTTATAGACCTTTGTAAGTTGCAGGTAACGAGACAGAGAGAACGGGGTACTCAACAGTCCATTTGGGTCAGTCGAAATGGGCCAGTCGAAGTCCCAGTTCCTATATGGAAATTCCTTCACCGAATGTTGTTATTTGTCAGATTACAAAATTAAGTCGAATAAAACAAAAAATATATTGGGACAATTATGGTGCTATGTGGGTAAAGGTCCCATTCACCTTATGACATCTCCAGCGGGGCAGAGGATAGGCCTACTTTAAAAATATATGGTATGTCCACCCTACAAGAGCCACCTTTTTATGCCACCATTTTATCCCATCCTTCGCTGACGTCCCTCTAATACAGGGGTGGGCAACATTTTTCCTCTGGCGGGCCGTTTTGATAGTCATAGTTCGCTCGCGGGGAGCAGAAGCGAGGGCGCTACAAGTTTTTTCAATGAGGGGGGGAGCAGGCTAAGATGCCCTAAACAACCCCTGGTTGGCCGAAGCCCGGACGGCGACAAGTCGCGGGCCCGATAAAATGGTTTCGGGGGCCGAATACGTCCCGCGGGGTGAAGGTTCCCCACCCCTGCTCTAATAAGAACTGGAAACAAAAAAAAAATATTTTCAATGGAAAGTCATTTCAACAGAGTTGCTACTTCTTGGTTGGTTTCAAACAGAATGCGCCAGCAACCAATGCGAACTAGATGAAGAGTTATTTGAAGATGATCGATTGGTTTTCAGTACACCTACAAGGCACGGCAATTCAGCACCTCCAAACTATTGCTACGGGAAATGGTCCTTTATTGAATCCTTCTCGTGCACAGGTGAGAAGTGGGTTGTACGGCCCGTGACTCCCATCACTTATTGCGTACAAGATGACAACTCAAACTTCAACTGGAATCACGATATTTACAACTTGACTTGTCACGGTAAGTAGTAACTGGTCTACTTTTTATATTTATCATAAATACAATGATGCATACCACAGATTTCAAAATGTCTAAAATTATCGGTCAAATTGAGTTGGTTAAGACGAGTTAGCACCAACAGTTATTTACAAGGCGATATAACAATATAAGACTGGAAGGCGGTGTTTGCCCAGTCATTGCGCGCATCATATGGCTTTATCTGTTTAGAGAGGAGTGCAGACATCATTTTTATCCCTAATTTCCATTTTCCTCGCAAATTTCCTAAACATTTCTTGTTCATTGAAAGCATTTTATGTACAATCAACCGTAAACATAATGTTCGAAAATTCAAAATGGCCTACTGAGGAAGAAGCATAATCTCGACATTGAATTTACAATGAATTACAATGAATATTATTTTAACTCAAACCTGCGAATCGCTTAAGTGGCCTACCTATCAAACATTCGATAACCCTATCTGAGATAGTATTTACAAAGGATTATGGGATAGAGTTTGGGTGTGCGTCTTTTTTTACCACAGTGAAATGTCTTTGACCAAAAAACTATACCATAATCCTTTGTGATTGCGATTTGGAAAAGGTTCATTTTAAGAGAATTTTTTACTATGTAAAATTTCAAACAAAGACGGATTCTTCACTTCGCCAAATCGAATTTGCTTTATTGCCAGTGCTCCAGTAAGTGTAGGAATTGTTGTACAGAATTATAGGTCTCCATTTGTTATGCGTTTTTATATTCAGTTTGTTTCAGTTTGTTTTATTCTCTAATCATCCTCCAAAGAGGTATAAGAGCCAATAAAAATAACAAAAGCAAAATTAATTTCGTTCTACGAAGAACTTAAAAAAGAAACGAAAATAAAAAGATTATATGAAAACAAAAGAATGAAAGAAAAAAAAAACAAATTAGTTTCGGTCCCTAAGATTTAAAAGCTACTCTTAGCTTTTCACAAAATAAACTTAACTTCCTTAGTTTTGTTGACACAGATTTGATAGCGACGCAACTATTGCCCCCAAATTATCTGAAAACTGGTATTACCAATTGTATTTCACTTTTACCAAATTATTACCAGATCAAATGTCATGTCATGTACTGTTTTAAGAGTGTATGACTTTGATTGATGTACCTTTCCTTACACTGTCAAATTTGAATGAATTGCAATTATACCATTCTGACTTTACAGCAAACAATGCAACACTTATCTCGTAGTTGTTCAAGATTTAGTTCTACGTACTAGCTTGTGTATGAAGTAGTGCTCTTACGGCTGGCGGGAGGAGCTTCGCACCGCTAACCAGACACGGAGGGTGATATGCAATAGTCCAAGCACTCCAAATTTAAAAAAAAAAAAAAAAAAAACAGAATCGTCACTTACTTGCCATACCATTTTTGCATCTAAGCCACTTTATCGGTAACGAAACTTCTTTTAAAGGGGAAGGGGTGGGGTGACATACCTTAATTTAAACTCATGAGCAAATGACACCACTCATTTTACACCTATTATCAAAAGTCACTCTCAAATTAAAAGATTACACTACAGTTTACTACTATTTCAATGTATACAGAACGGTAGTTACGTAAATAACACAAAATTGCACTACTGTTATATCTGCTCTATTGACTTAATATTTTCTCTTATTTATGTTTCTATTTTTCCCATCTTAGCTGCATTTTTATCATGATCTATAACAATTTTAGTGCTTTAATTACAAACCGTTATTATGATTTGTTTAAGAAAACTATTTAAGCATTGCGTGAAAGCTATCTCTCTGAGCCTGATTCAAAACGTATGGCTCAGTATATTTGTCCCCCAAAGGATATAGTATTGAAAACTGAAACGCCCCATATTCCCGTAGTCTTTGCATAGTCACTAAGTTAAGTGCAACACTTACTTCACACATTTATTTTTGAAGTCTTAGCTACAGTAGGTACTTAAAGTCTTAGCTAGTCTTAGCCACTTAAAGTCTTAGCTGGGTACTATTAGCATGGAGCTACAATACAAATAATGAATGTTTATGAGTGCAATAGTATGAATAATTTCATGAGTTGAAAGATTGAATGTTCTATTCAACG